>CM055854.1:19616818-19619318 GCA_029490765.1 Euthynnus affinis
AAAACAAAAAGGGGAAAGGAGAGGAGGTAAAAGAGAAGAGGACACAGGGGGAGAAAAGGAAAGGAATGAGGAGGTGAGGAAGAAGGAGAGAGCAGGAGAGGAAGGAAAAAGGGAAAGAAAGGAGTCAACTGGAGAGGAGAAGAAGAGATAAGAAAGAAGGAGAGAAGAGTAAAGGAAAGGAAAGAGGAGTCTGACAGAAGAAGGATGCAGAGGAGCGGTGAGGTCAGAGGAGAGGAGAGGGGAAGAAGGGAAGAAAGACAGAAGAGAGGAGAGAAAACCAAAGAAGGAGGAAGAGGAGGCTGGTCAGCAGTGAACCAGTATGTCTCCATCACTCCCAGTGTTAGTTTCCCAGCAGAGCTCTTACAGAGAATTACAGCATCAGCCTCCATCTGTCCTCAGACGCTCGTTAAAAGCCTCGCTGTCTGCCGACTGACGGCCATGACGCTGTTTTTTACCAGACTTCTCACCCAGAAATGTAACGCTACGGCAACCGTCAGGCATCCGCCAATCACAACAGAGGTAACAGTGTGTGAGCAAAGGGAAGGGAAGACTCAAGCAGAACCGGACGCCATCTGCCTTAACCTGCTGGGTTTAGAGAGAAGGATAGAGACGCAGAGAGGCACAGCAACAACAACAACAACAACAACAACAACAACAACAACAACAACAACAACAACAACAGCAGACATATGGACTAACAGTAATAATAAAAACAGGCCTGGACATCAAGCTTTACTCACAGAACTAGAGTTACATCGAGGTTACCGGCAGATTTCACAGCTGACGATGAATCATGAAAACTTTTGGTTGCTGCTCTGCTCTGAACTGTCAGTGAGACGATGCTGTTTGATGCAGCTGATTGTTTTTGGGTCACACTTTTACTCCTCTCTCAGATTTACAGACGTAGACGTCCGCCGGCTGGTTTTAACGCAGCCGTGTTCGCGGTTTAGTTTTTCTCTCACTTTGCTTATTTTCCAGGTTTCTGTTTCCGTTTGTTGTCAGAAAACGGAGCAGAGATGACGCTCAAAGGTTTATCTGAAGCTAATATGAGGAAACAGCAGCTGCAGCTTTACATGCTTTTTTATTTAGAAGGCAACGAAACCAGAAGAACGAAGCTCCTGACCCTGACTGGACAGGTCTGGTTGAGCTTGAGGTTCTCTATCAGGCTGTACGACCTTCATTCACTCACACAGACACTTAGCAGGTGTGTCTTCCTGCTTGTACAACACATTAAAATGACTTAAAAACATCTTAAAACTAGAATAAAAACGTGGCTACTGGAAAACAGACGCTTCTGAAACTTTACCGAGCACAACCAGGACATCAGAGCCGAGTTAATCTGACCCCTCTGAGGACCGGGGGGGGGGGGGGGGGGGGGGGGGTGACAGGAACCGCCGAAAAACACACACAAACATGCAACAAACAGTGTTGTTTCTATAAAAGCATGACGAGCTGCACACGCCTCTGTCTGCACGCTCAGTAGAGATAAAAAGGAAAGAAGAAGAAAGACAATCTGTCTCTCCTCTCCCTGTGTGTGTGTGTGTGTGTGTGTGTGTGTGTGTGTGTGTGTGTTGCGTGTCTAACGGTGTGTTAGCAAGACATTAGCGTAGCGATGCGGCAGCAGTTATGTCAACCACACACACAAAATCAGTTTCATGTTCAATTACACACACTCTCTCTCCTCATGCGAGTTGATGCTTTTTCTCTCTCTGCTAGCAGCTGTTGTCCGTCTGTCCGTCTGTCCGTCTCTCTCTCTCTTTTTTTTTTTTTTCATTAACAGAAGGTCGACTGAACAGTGGACTGTCTCGTTCAGTCACGTCGACCACCAGAGACTAAACGCCTTGCTCAAAGGCACCTTGACGGCGGCGAGGCGACGTGGAAAAAAAGCAGAAAGTGAAGGACTAGAAGCAAGAGGACGGAGAAACATGTAAAAGCTTTCTCAGTCCTCTGGACACTGAAGAAGAAGAACGCAGGAGGACCAGCACACACAAAAAAAGAGGAATGAAAGGAGAGAGATTGAAGCTCAAATGATATGTTGTGCATCCTGCTGGCTGTGAGGGTGTGTGTGACATACATTTCATCATTTGAACATTGTGTCCACGACGGGCTTCACATGAAGCTCAAACATGTACAGACAGACGTGTGCTGGACCATATTCACTTATTAAGCTTCCTTCCTGAGACAGAAAGACAACAAACAAACAAACAAACCACATCAGTTTGACGGAGACAGAGCTCTGCCAGTCGTTACCTAAATCAGCAGGTTTCCTCCTCTGAACGTTTCAGGCTCAGATCTCACTCTGGACTCTTTGATCAGTCTAAGCTGTGCTCTTAGCTGAAAGCTAGCATTTTACTTTAGCATGTTAGCGTTTATCTGACAGGATTAGTGCTAACATAGCATACTAATTTAGCTGGATTTTAAATCCCATCTGAACTCTAAACTCTGATCTTAAAGGAAACAGCCTCTATATTTATATTCTGGTTCTCTGCTGGAATAAAAA
>CM055854.1:19624318-19707197 GCA_029490765.1 Euthynnus affinis
AGAACTGGGAGCAGACTGGGAGAGACGGAGGAGGAGAGAGGGAGAGAAAAGAGGAGATCGATATGAATGAGGTAATAACATATGACATCACAGCCACAAACAACACTTCTGATTGGCTCAAGCTGTTTATTTTTAAATAACCTCACAGCTTTTATGTACTGTTGAAAACTAATCTTCATAACTATCTGCTGGTTTCAGGTCTTTAAATTCTTGAGTTTCTACTTGTTCGAGTAGTAAGATCATGTTGACTTAAATTATTAACAATTATTATTATTAACAATAAAGCAACCGTTCTCAACCACTGGGCTGCGGCCCACAGGTGGGCTTCAGAGCCCCATCTAGTGGGCCGCAGAGCGCCATCTAGTGGGCCGCTGAGGCAGAGGTACTATCAAATGGTTAAAATAGTTGCTTTTGGTCATTTACAAAGCTAGTTATGTTTACATCTAAATGGGCTCCAGAACTCACATAAATAAAAACAATAACATCAAATAAAAATGCATAAATTAACGTTTGAATATCCGACAAGTCATCAGGACGCAGGTGGAAACATTTACAGTACAGAGTTTATGGATAGTTATAGTTAATATTTGTCACAGGGAGTCAGTGTTAGTGTTTAAAATGTGAATTCCTGGATATTAAATGTTCATTATTTCCCAGAAACCCAAGCGTCTCACTGATGGTCATTACAGCTGATGGCGGCATAACAAATATTTACAGCAGAGTTTATTTCCTTCATTTATTTGAGAAGGTGGTTCCTGGAAAGTTTTGAACAATCAGAAGTGGGTCTGAAGTTACAAAAGGTTGAGAACTTCTGGTCCAAAGTCTTGTGTTGTTTTGTCCAAACAGTCCAAACAGTCCAAATATATCGGTACAAAAAAGTAAAATGGAGCAAAATTCTTCATAACAAGAGTTTTTGGTATATTTTCTTTAACTATGACTTAAAGAACAGATGCTTTGTGAGACAAAGTCTGGAGGATGAAGGTGTCTGGAGCTTTAGTGTCGTGCACTTAAGTGAAAAAAAAACCTGATTTGAAAGACAAAAGTGTCCAAAGGGATTTAATTTTTTATACCAAGACTTTTATACCCTGGTTTTATCGGCCTGGGACGATAAGCTTATCTCCTAATTTGATACTATCATGGTACTTATTTGATTCAGAGAACTGATTCTGATTGAGTCAAACAGTTCACATACAATATGAAACAGAGCTCGCAGAGAGATTAAATGCTCTGCAGCCTTTTCATTTTAAAAAGTTAACTGCATTAATGAATGGATGAATCAGTTTGAAAGCATCTTACAGTCTCCTGCCTGAATGAGAGTAACAAAGTGAGGAAGAGGAGGAGGTGCTGTTATTAACGTCATGTCTCCAGCAGTGGAGAGCAGCCTCTCTGCCGCTCCGGGGAAAGACATCGCTGAGCGGCTGCAGGGTTTGTGAGGTGAAACAGACTGACTTTCTTCATCTCAGTTGGTTTAAATTGTTTACTGCTGCAGTTTGTGTTGGTCAGTCGGTCTGGTTTGTTACTGCTGGTCAGTAAATCAAAAAACGTCTGCAGTCGCTGCCTTTTTTAAGATGAACTACAAGATAACTGCTCTGCACTCGCAGTTTGAGTTCTGCCTTTTTCGTTCAAATGCCAAAAGTTTCAACGAAGGCAGCAGCCGGCGGTGCAAAGAGAAAACACTGAACGATGAATCCATTCTCTTAAATGTTTATTAATCAACTCAATGACTGATTGATCCAAAATATATTTACTTTACCATGACTGCTAAAGATCAGGAGCTAATATATAATACATTCCAGTCTCTGCTCGGCCACACCCCTCATCAGTTCAACCACTTTCACCTGCCGCTCCCACCTGCTCTTCATCTCCACTTAAGCCAGTACATAAGCTGCCTCGGTCCACTTGTCAGGTTGTCTATGCTGCTGTGCTAAGCCGCCTTGCCTGCATCTCTGGACCACCTTCCTGGTTCCTGCCCGGCTCGTCTCCGCCCTGATAAACCCACCAGCCTTCTGTCTGCCTGGTCCCTGGTCTTTGTCTTTGTCCCTGACTACGGCCTTCCAGCAGCAGGCAGAACCGTGTTTCTGGTCGTGCTACTACTGTCTTGACTTTTTGTGGAATAAAGACTGTAAAATATATACTGTTGTCATTTATGCTGTAATCAGGTCCATCCTGTACTCGCTACAGTCGTGTTATAAATAAACTCTGTATCACTTTCATGTCTTTTGCATTTTAAATTTCAACTGTGGCTGCTCATTATCATCTGTGACTTCTTGTGACTTGTGTGTTTAATGCCTGCAAACCAAGTTCCCTTTAAGATAATTAGAGGTCCAAGCAGCAAAGTTGGAGTCTATTGTTTTCTGCTCTATTCTCGCTAAAAGTGTTTCTGCAGTAAACACTGAAAAGTCACCAAAAGTCACCAAAAGTCACCAAAAGAGGCAGGTTGGTTGCAAATTCCACCCACTACTACACCTGCACCTAAAATGACACTCATTGACCTCAATGTGGCGCTTTAGCAATCAAGCACCAAATTTTGATGCATCAATGTGTTTTAAATTATATATTTTTAAATCTGTGTCTTTAAGTTCAGTTTTACATAAATTCTCCAGAATCAAAATTGGTTTAAGCTATTGTAACCAAGCCTGGTGTATGTGTTTGGATGCTAGGTCCGAGCTTTACCGGGCAGTCCTGTGATATTCTGCCACTAGGGGGCACCACAAATGCAAAAAGTTTGTATCTCATAATCGGCTGCACGGATTTGTACGAAATTCGGTTCACACAATGTAAAGTAACGGCTCAGTCAATGCATAAAGTTGGGTAATGATTGATTAAAGTGGGAATGGCTTATTACAACAAATATACATTTCTAGATATGTCACATTTCAAACTCCACTGACAAAAGTTTGCCTCACTGCAAACTATGATCAGTTCAGAAGTTCATTACTATATTTTTCAAAATAAAACATCAATTAACATCTGTATCTCCAAAACTCTTAATCCACTGGTTACCAAAATGATCATAGACATTCTTTGTATACTAAACACTGCATGTCCCAAATGTGTTCAGATCAGTCAAGTGGTGAGTCCACAGTGAAATAAAGTGTCTACTGCAACAGCTACTCCTGTTTCCTGTTGGTTTGGTTTCCAGGCTCAGCAGCTGGTGGTGGGGTAGCAAATGTAATGCATCACACACACACTTCATTCATTCAAGTTCTTCAGTCTCAGTGACTTCAATGCAGCGCCTTACTGTATGCACATCTGTGGGCTCTCCTGATGGTCTAAACACAAACCTGAGAACTGTCAGGTGACCAAATCCAGTCCCACCTGGCACCGAGCAAGATTCATGAAAACATCAGAAAACGTTTATTTGTTTAACAATCACATAATGAGCCTTTCAGTTATTTATCTGTAATTTTGGTGAATGTTTGACCATCAGTTGCATTAATAGACTTCCCTTGTATGCATCTTCAAGGTTGTGAAAACAAAAGACAACATGTTCACCAATAGAGCTGCTGGTCCAGAGCTTAATTTGCTGAGTCTGATACAAAGGTCCAGAGCTCAGGTCCCCTGGTGGGTGATGGGATTCTCCATCTTTAGGGGTTACAAATTTAGTGATATGGGGTCAAGCCTGGGCCTTGAGGTCACACTGTAATTTAGAAAGGAGACCTGAGAACCCTCTGTGATGTTTGGGGAAGCAGAAGCTTCTCTGATAAAAGGTCAGAGGGTCTTCCCAGACAACACAGACAGTTGAATGTATAGATCTTATTGACACAATCAGACACTCAAACCAGAACGTGCTGACTGCGACCCGAACTAACACGAGTAAAATGCAGTTCCTTGTTTAGAAACTCATTTTCTCATATTGTGGGCTGATCTGCTGAGGTTGAAGACTTTCAGAGGACAGAACGGAAAGAGACGACATCTGAGTACACAACTCTGATATTTACTCGCTAAAACTTGGCAGGTGGGTTGCAAATGTCCAGCCGCTACTCAGACAGACAGTATAATGTCATGTAAAACCATTGACCTGAAGGTGACAATAATAATAATAATTTTGCAATTATCTTGATCAAGTCATCTGCATCTGGTCCACTATGTATTTGCATAAACTTGGTATATATGTGTTTAAATAACTAATAAAGCCTCGTTTACCTTATTGATCCTCTTCCATACCGTCTGACCATCTTACATCTTTCTCTTTTCAATAATATTATTTGTCTTTTACTCTGTTAAAGTTAAATATAGTTTATATATTGGAAGTGGTTATCAGTACGGATTTGTCCATGTCAATAGTCCATTTATTGTTAGTATGCAGTTAATACTCATGCACATTGGTATTGATTGTCCAAGATCACATGATCAAATTCATGTTGTTTCAAAATGGAGGAATGGTGAGGTTCAGGCACACAAACCTCTTGGGTAGCGTTAGCGGAGAGATGATGGAGGAAACATTTAACAGCACTGAAATGCCCGATGTGACTGTAAAGTATCAGCACAGTAAACCAGTCCAGACCATCAGCCTGTGGACGACTGACATGGAGTCAACAGTCGGTAAATCACTGCAGCGGTTCTGTAGATGTAGTCGATGCCTTTTATATTATACAACCAGTTAGAACATGGCAGCTATTGTATTTCCTCCCAACAGCGACGTCCTCTTCATTCTTTTCCACATTTTCTGGTTGTTTTTGCATCTTAATAAGCTCTTCTTCATCTGTCTTTAACTTTAACGCATTTCCCGGCCAAGTGTGTGTCATTTGTCACGCGCATTTATTGTTTATCAGCTTTTGTCTGTTTTTTAATCTGTAACTGCAGCATAAAAAAGCAAAATCTCGGTTTGATAATAAGCTAACAGATGATAAAGTGCTCTTATCTTCATGGTAGACAGACACTATTTCTGCTGCTGACTTATCTGCTGCTGTGGAGCTGATAAACTTAAGTTTCCTTTCTCACACAAAAGGCCTCCACATGGTAAATCCCCACACTCACAATGACTATAATCAAATTACTCTTCATGCAGAGCTCCTTCACAGTCAGGGATTAGCTTTTAAGACAAAATAATACTCACTGCTGAGGTACCACAAGTCATTCTGTCTTATTTTTATGCTCATCTGGGCACAATCCCATTCAGACTTTATAAAAATACGTCTGTAGTATCTGTGTCATCCACCAGAAGATCCTGATTTGGACAAAGAGGAATGTGGCGACCGGCACAGCTGAGAGGAGCTGCAATGATTTATCCATCAGTTGTCAACTATTAAATGAATCTGCAACAAGAAAATGTCCAAATCCTCTGCTGCCAGCTCCTCAGATGTGAATATTTTCTGGTTTCTTTCCTCAGTGACTGAATATCTTTGGGCTGTGAACCGTCTCGACAGAACAAGACACTTGAGGATGTGGTTATCAATGGTTTTCACCATTTTCTGACATTTTATAACCCAAACAACTGATCAGTTAGCTGAGAAAATAATCAACAGATTAATCAATAATGGGAATAATCATTGCAGACCTCGTTTTTTCCATGAAAAAAGTTGAAAATCTGCTTCCAGCTTCTCAGATGTGAATATTTTCTGGTTTTCTTCAGATTTCTTTGGCAGTAAACTGAATATATTTGGACTTTTGGACTGTTGGCTGGACAAATAAAGACTGATGGAGATTTTATAGACCGTACAACTGATCAATTAATCTGTAAAATTAATCAACAGATTAATGAATAAGGATAATAAACAATCTTATCTTAACCTATCCTAAAAACACAGAGGTTTAACTCGTCACCTTGCTGCAGTCATAAACAGGTTTACTTTGGGACCCAGTGACATCACAACCAGGAAGGACAGAAAAACATTACTTTTCAACCTTAAGTTATACTTTTGTATATTTTCTTAACCTCCACACGTTTTCACCAGAAACAACTAATGAACACACCACTGACATTTCCACATCCAGCCGTTACGGAGCCACATTATCCTTCATGTGGAGTCGTGTTTCTGTCCACCTGGTGGCTTTAAGTCCAATCTTCTCTCTCTTTCAGCTTCTGTTTCTGCTCTCTACCAACTCCTGAGGGAAATATCTGGCTTTTCAGCTGCTAAATGCTACCAGCTAGTCTACAGCTAACTGTGTCTGTTTGCTGTTAGCTGCCTGCTGCGACCCAAAACGATGCTACGAGAGCCGCTGAGAGTGAACCAGAACAGTAAAGTTGCAGCTAAACAGATAAACAACAAGCTGAAACTCACTATAAAGCTCCGTAAACTCTCTGTAGGTTCATCACTAAACACTAACAGCTCCCCTCCAGTGTATTTTGACATATTTAAGGTATTTCATATTTTTCTGAGTGGTTTCCTGATAACGTCAATTAACCACACTGTTTGCCAAAATGGACCAATGACATGATCATAGTAGAGGTCATAAAGTCCCTTTGTTTTTATGAGTGACACATGGACTACAGACGGCTGCAGATGTGATGTGCAACAACACATTAATGCTTCAAATGTAAATAATTTATTTCAGTTAAACACTCCAAACAAAGGGTTAGGGTTAGGCACAGAAAATAATGTTTGTGGTTAAAGCAGGAAGTCAGTAAATGTGTCTTCTATTCTATGAAACTCATTAAATCTGTGAAGGACTGATATGTTGATAAACCAGCAGCCATCACACACAGCTGTTCATTAAACAACAGCAGGCTGCTGCAGAATAACTGAGCAGGACTCAGCAGCCTCTTTACTGACTTTCTTCTCAGGGTGTAGTGTCTCACGCTGCGCTGTCGCTATCACCTTTAACTGTGATTGGCTCGGTTGTTCCAGAGCTATGAGAGCAGTGATATGACTGGCTGACACGTGTCGATCCACAGTCACCTTCACCCAGTCCTCTTCATGTTGCACTGCTGCACATACATGAACCAGAACAGCAGCTATGCATAGATGTGCACCAGATCTACCACGCTGAAATCTCAACTGAGAGCACCAAATATTAAGGTGACGTTGCACTGAATGCTTTTTCACCCTCATAGAACCAGACCTGGCCACTGAGGAGGAAACTTCAGGACAGTTACTGTAAAATAAAGAGATGTCACTGCTCAGGATGATCCATCAATCTCACATCTCTCTGTTACTGACATGTAACCTTGTCTGTGTAGTTAATGGTGTAGTAAGTGGACAGTTTAGGCTATAATATCACCACCATGCCAACACATCATTAGTGCACTAGGATGGCAATGCGGTTGCCATGGTGATGGATTAAGCCCAACTATTAGTCGCTCCCCCATTTCTCTATTTTAAGAGAGAACATTAACCATTAAAGTAAAAGAAGTAACACTGCTAGTAGGTTTATTCTCCACGACTGAAACCATCAGTCCATCAATCTTTTGGTTTATTAACAGATCAATTAATCTTTCAGTCAATTTTTCAACCAAAAATCATGAACCATTCTCTAGTTTTGCAGCTTTTCTCCATTATACAGAATATTAAACTGAATATGAAACTCTGATTGAGTCGTTTTTAAAAGAAAATAACTAAACCTGTTCTTGTCCAAGGCTCTCAAATAACAAACTCATCCATTTAAACATAATGTTAAATTAAAAACAAATCAAATTATGAGTATTAGATCAGTATCAGTACTCGATCAGCCACATGTGTGCTGGAAAATGTTCTCATCTAATCTTCTCTGTGTGTCCTTGGTGCAGCCTCAGATCCCTGCGGCCAACGCTAACATGCTAACAACAAGTCTGGTCCCTCTGAGCAGGCTAACACTGGAAATAACTATTCCCTTTGAGGCCGGGCTATCATGCTAACAATAGATGTTTGCCCTCAGGCGAATGCTATCATGCTAATGAGGTATCTGTCTCTTAGCATTAACGCTTCTGTCCCACTGGGACGACAGAGCGCTCCTTCATCAGAGGGTCAGGCAGCGGAGACTCGACAGATGCTTTGAGCTTTTGGAAGCTTTGTAGTTATTTTGTGTTGAGGTCAATAACGTCCCCATGACGACATCCAGATGTGTAACCTATGGGATGAACCAGTGAAGTGAGTTTTAATTTAAATTTTAAACACATGGGCCGCTGTTTCTGTGTTTACTCTGCCGCAGAGGAAACCTGCAGTTACACTTTCTCTGCTGGTGTGTTTCTGCTCTATCTGATTGTTCTTTGTCATAATATTCATATTCAAAATCACTGCTTTAATCAGGTGGTTTTAATCTGACCTGTGTATTGAAATGAGTTCAGTAAAGGTCCACAAGTTCAAGGTATTAATGCACTAATACATATGTATGCATAAAATACTCAGCTGGCCAAATAACTGCCTGGAAGTGGAAGCTTTTATTATGAAGATACTGTGAATAGGGCTGCAACTATTTCCCTTATTGATTCATCTGTTGATTATTTTCATGATTAATTGAGGAGTTGTTTGCTCCATAAAATGTTTCCAAAAACCCGACGTCTTGACCAACGGTCCACAACCCAAAGATATTTAGTTTACTGTCACAGAAACTAATCACATCTGAGAAGCTAGAAAAAAAATGACTCAAGACAATTAATCAATTATCAAAATAACTGGCGGTTAATTTAATAGTTGACGACTAATCAATTAATCGACTAATCGTTGCTGCTCTTGTTGTGAACACGGCCGTGTTGCCAATAAAGTAGTTGTCGGAGCTTTTGATCGAGTCTTCTTCAGTTACTCATGTCTCACTCTAAATAATGAAAAAACAGTGACGTATATTTTGAATAAGCAAAAAAAAGGAAGATTTTTCCAAATATTTATATAGATGGACAAAAGATAAATATTGATGAGTTTAAATACTTAGATGTTACTCTCGATTCCACTCCTATATTCAAAAGCCTTCTTTAAAAGATTGAAATATAACATAGCTAACTTTAGACATATTAGGAATTCATCAACAGTTGAAGCCTCTAAAACATATTTGAATGCTTTTTTTTTCTTATTTTCATTACTGAAGTCTTAAAACAAATTAGGTCACTTCATAAACAAACCTTGAAAGTCCTGATCAATCAGAACAGCGTCCTCATTGTGATATACTTGTTAAATATAAATGTAAAGCTTGTTCAGACGTCCGTTCAGTGTATAAGATACAGAGGAGGATGTAGCGTCCCTAAACGAAGCTCTAGCTTTGCACAAACTGCCTTTTCCAGCTCGTCCTCGCAAGAAAAACCACGGTACAGGTCTAAAACTCAGGTTTACATCATCTAGTTGCCGTAGTGATTATGAGACAGGAAGTGTCGCAGTTCAGATGACGTCAAAATAAAATGACTCATTGAGTTGGTTTTGATTTTCTTCCTGTTTCCAAAACATGAGTCGGAAAAAAATCGTACTCTCACGGTGTTTACTGTTGCCATGACGACAAAGTTAGCATAATTTTAAGGAAATGTAAACCAAGTGATCATTTTAACTCTTTCTCTAACCAGACCTTAACCACAGGGTTCACACATCGTAAAGCATCGTTGTTTTATAACAGCGACCCTGTAGGTCGAGCTGGAGTGCATCACTACAACCACTAGATGGCGTAAACATAACGACAATACGTTCACTTCCTGGTTGGATTTTAGATCTGTGCTGTCGTTTAATTATGAAGATGTGTTGGATTTTTCTTTAAAAGTCATAAAATAATAGAATAAACTTCCTGTAAATCTGAAAGTCTGCACAGATTTTCTCCTGTGAAGTTAAAAAAAATGATTTTAAGTAACCAGTCGGCATTAATTTGACATTTTGATGACCTGTTTCTATAACTTTGGGTCCATGTATCTGTACAGATGGATATCAGCTGGTAGCTAAATCTGGTTCAAAGCATCTTTTCTCTTTGTTTGAGATGAATCTATTTCCTGCATGGCCCCTAATATGAGTCATTTTAATAAACCAAACTAAATTAATGAAGGCAAACGTTCAACAAGGACACTTTGACGAACCAACCTTGCCTCCTCCAGTCAGACATCTCGCTCCTCGCCACCGGAGGCTTTTAGACAGAGCTTTATTTAAACACAGCCCAGAGATGACGACGAGCGCCACGGGGCGCACAGCTGAGACCGCGTCGACCCACAGAGCTGTTCATCCTCCTGACACATCCGTCCATCTCCTCACACTGCAGTAATAAACAATAATTACCCGTATGTTTGGAGAGAGGAGAAAAGAAAAGGAGGGATTGTTCTGCTGCCGGGTGTTAGTGAGTAACTGTGAGGACATCTATTAACCAGAGGCTTCCCCCGTCATCATCCTCCACTGCCTGCGCTGACGATGACCCACGGCTCCTCTGTTTACGCTCCTCCGCTGAAAAGACGAGACAGCGCGGCCCCAGAGACACACATCCGATGATCAGGTCACTGTTTCACTCCATCATTCTGTATTCTCGTCACTTAGCCGACACTTTCCACTGTCACTTCCTCCCCAGAACGACACGCAGCCAGGTCAGACACAGAATCGGTTGCAACTGCAGGATTTCGGTGATGGCAGTGTGTGTATATTTGCTGTTGGTTTTATCTGAAGTGACGCAGTTTAAGATTCAGCTTGAAGTCTGTGACGGCTGGCATTAGAAGCGGCCACAAACGGGAACATCAAGGGGTCAAAGAGAGAAGATAATACTGCAGAGCTACTGTGGTGTCCTAACTATTAGAACATGTTAATAAGAATACTCTTGTTTAATACTGATGTAGAATAATAAACCTTGTTGAACACAAACAGTCCAGTAGTGGGAGATCCTGCACTGCTTTTAGGGTAAAGCTGGTGGAGACAAGCTTTGGATGTTGTGGACTTTCAGAAGATCCAACATCTCTCCGGTGATGAGGATCGTTCCGTCCCGTGTCTCCAACTAGGTTCAAACATATTGTCTTCAGCTGGGAAGGGGGGAGAGTGAATTAAGGGCCACCGGCACGCTAGCAGCGTTTGATGCAATCAGTCAGGCCATCGCCAAAGAGCTATACTCCCAAGTGTCATCAGGGCATCAACCTACAGCTCGATGTGGAACGTCGTCAGCCAAGAAAAGCCAAAGGACAAAACCTACCAGCAACTTGTACTGTAGGATCAAATCATTCTGATCCTATGCCAAGAGAAATTGTGCAATGCTAGCCTGATGAATCAGTAATCGAGTATGTGGCAGAGTTGCGTCAGCTAGCACAGGACCGCAGCTCACAGCAGGTGCTCAGAGACAGGATTGTATATGCGATCCACGATTCAGAGATTGGCAGAAGTAGATCTAACACTTGACAAAGAGTTGTCTAGTGCTATATTAGGAGAGACAGCAAACAAGAATGGCCCTGATCTGCTGAAGTGCTGCCATGTAAATGAAGGCCAACAGCAGGCTTGTGCATTCAAAGGAGAAACGAGAGAGTTACTGGTGTGAAGGAGCATACTGCAGCAGACTGTAAGTTCAAATGAGAAATGTCATGCTTGTGGTAAAGTAGGGCACACTGCCAGAGAGCTTGGCGTAATGAAAATAAACAGAAGCAGGGGAGTAAAAGACCTGCAGATGTAAAGAGAGAAAAGAGGTGGAGTTCATACTACTGTTCCCACAAAGAACATGACAATCAGGGTGAAAGTGTAAAGTGATAGCTGGGAGGAGGACAAATGCATTCAGGTGCATGAAGTTCAGATTGGTGCACCTGTGAAGAGTACACCGATATATTGTGGAGACGACACTAAATGTTAAAAGGTGTTAACTTTATATATAAATATATGGAAAGACACAAAAAGTCCTTGTGTAAAGCCGGTCAAAATCAGGTCGGAGACTTATACAGGCGACCCTGTTAAGGTGGTAGAAGCAGCACGTGTCATGGTTACATACAAGCCCTTCGTTGTGGTTAAAGGGAACAGCCCCAGCTTGCTAGGGCGAGGCTGGCTGGAGGGGATACATCTACAGGCAGCATGTGTTAAGCAAACATAAGATGTGTTCACAGAGGAGATGGGCACCATCCATGTGAAAGCTAATGCTATCCCATGATTATTCCATTAACAATCATTCCCATTCATATGCCATGTGCATGAAAGTAGACAATAAAGCCTGAAGCCTCTCCACGGTTTCCTTGCTGGAACAATATCTGACACCTCGGGTAAAAGACCTTTATGCAGCCATGTCAGAAGGAAAGCAGTTCTCCAAAGTTCTCCTTAGATATGAGCCCCTCAAACCATTGAACACACATGGACGAGGAATCCCTTTGGGGTGCCGTCAACACCAGCCAGGAACCATGAAAAGTCTTTTGGGTGTATATCTTGACGATGAGACCACCTGAAGAACCTCAACGCTGTGTTGACAAGGTTGGAAGAGGCCGGGTTGCGTTTAAGAAGGAATAAGTGCATCTTCCTGCAAGATGAAGTTGAGTATCTGGTACATAGGGTGGACGCAAAGGGGCTTGACCCTGTGGAGAAGACATCATGGAGGCTCCCACTCCCTGCCTAGTGACCCTGATGGCCCCACTGCAGGAACTCTAAAGACTAGATGTGTGCTGGATTTGGCAGGGATATACAAGTTTGTGAGATCCTTCTAATTTGATTAGAGGGTTCTCACAAATAAGTAAATCCTCTTACACTGAATATATAAGAAATGTAGATCAATGTGCATCAATCTCACTTAAATAAACTGCACTTACTAAATTGAATTAAATACCTAATTACCTTTCAGCATGTGGGATGTTAAGGAACGAAGAAAGCCAATGAAACTACACGTCTTCAAGGATGAGCTGAAGATATCATTTGCTTAATTTGATGATGGCTGGCAGTGAAACTGGCAATGACCTCATCACACAGCATCACACTGTTTACAGACACATCAAACATACCATACACTGAGAGGTAGCAGTCATGTCAAAAAGTTTTTAACTTCATTTTAATGTTTTTTTTATATCAGAAATGCTCCTTTTTATCTCAGTAGGATACCGGTGTCTCATCATATGACAAAGCAAACAAACTGCTGTAGCTACAGGTCATTGACACACAGTGTGTCGTTAGCAGTGATGTTGAAGAGTAAGAACCAAACCAGCATTTAACGTGTCTAAAATGACATTTACAAGTTTGTTAACATGCTGCTTAATGTGCCGCAGCTGAGCAGCTAATTGCCATCTAACCGCTAACTGACATTAATGGTGAACTTTTCCCCTGGTGGATGTTTGTTTGGCGGCTCGTTCAAAGACGTTAGCAGGGAGGCTAATGTGGGCTGTTGTGTCGTGTAGCAGGATGCAATCAGGCTCAGTGTGACCGTTTGCTCTGCCGATGATAGAGCAACACGTTATCGCTTCATGCAAAGAGTTGATTTGCTTTATGGAAATAAGGACTCCAGCTATGTTAAGTGGATGACTGAATTTATCCCTTTTGGTTCCAGGACAACAGAAGACGAGTGATTTATAGGGGAGACAAAAAAGGCAACTTAATTTCAGTGAGACAAGAGTTTCTGTTTGGGTTGTCCTGGTGTCTGAGGAGTTTAAGATGCAGTGTCCTTTTTAAAGTCACTTTTAAAAATGTATTTTATATATAAATATATTTTAAGGACTTCTGTAAGTTGATTTATTCTGGGGTTTTGTCTTTTATGTGTATGTAGTTTGGATACACGTTCCCTTTTGACTGGTACTGTTCATTTATACATTTATTTATGTTTTAAAGCATTTTGTTATCTCTGGTTTTGATAAACGCTATAAAAATAAACTTTATCATTATTATGATTATCACTGTTACACACAGATATATAATGTATTTACAGGTTGACATGTCTGCAACAATCAGACCTTCAGTTCAAATAAAAAGAGGAAGCAGGCTGAATGGCACCGTGCACCCGTCTGAACCTCAGGCTCTAATTAATGTGTTTGGTAGCGATGCTGAATAATAGATTAAATGGCTGCCTTCCTCAGGGTGATACACCAAACACACACACACACACACACACACACACACACTCACAACCCAATACATCCACACACTTATTCACACACTACACACAACAACACACACATTCAGTCTAAAGTCATTTAGGCATTTGAGCCTTGCAGGCATCAACGCAATAATCTCTTGCTGAGAATGCAGCTTTCACACACACTCACACACACACACACACACACATATATATAGAGAGACAGAGGAGAAATGGAGGCTGTTTTCTCTCCTAACAGTTGCAGGTTCAAATCTAATCAGTCTGAATCTTTTCTGCTGCCTTCATGTCTACATTTACATTTCAGTCGTCCACAGAGGTTTTACCCACGATTCACTCCAGAGACGACGAGCCAGAAGTGTGTACGAGCTGCACAAACAAATATCCAACCGAACTACTCAAACTGTGACTTCTGTTACAAATGAAAGTGAAACTAACTGCTGTTGTTTAGCGTTAGAAGCAGAGTTTTGTTGCAGTTTACAGTCTGCTGAGCTAAACTGACAAATTATCTTCACTAAAAATGCTTAAAAATCTCTCTGTTAACAAATCTACTGTGCAGAGCCAAACCAACAATGAACTGATCTAATTACAAGTATTGTGTGTACTGTATATCTCATCCCTCTGTGCCGTAGACCTCCATCGTTGCCCAGAAACTATTAAAAGATATTAAAGAAGTCACCAAATGTGAGATTTGTTGACAATAGCCAAATTCTTTAAGCCTTTTCTGAATTTCTGCCTGAAAAACATTCTCCTATCCGATCAATAACAACAGCTGTGAGGCCAAAATGAACAACCCTGGGCTCTGTGGATGAGGGACACTTGGGAGAATTTTGAAACACAGTAAGCCTCTTTCACTTCAACCTCATCAGAAATTCTGAATTAGAGAGTGAAAAACGCCGCTGATGCTATTAAACCTGAAGCACAAACAAGGCTGCATCCATCAGAGTAATACCAGGCAGCCTCTCTGATTTATCCATTTGGAGACGTTCCCGATAGCAGCACAGACTTCGGATGCCAGTTAATCAACAACGGGACGGTCATGTGACCACTCGTTGGAAACGTCTTGCCAATATTTCTGTGGCTATCACCAGGTTTGTTTGGTTAAATGCTCCGATATAAGCAGCAGACTTATTTTCCATTCATGGTAGAACAACACAAAGTGCATTTCGCCTTGTTTGAATAAACTTTATTGGGTTTCAAGCTTCTGTTCAGTGTGAGCATACAAGTCTCATCTTCTGACTGTGCAGGGAGGGATCTTAAAAACATGATGCTGACCTCTGACCTCAAACCCCCCCATAGGAAGCAGTTTAAAAACCTCACATGGATCCAGATTGCACCACGCAGCTGCTGCAATCCAACAATCCGCATTAGTTTCATGAATTTTAAACAAAAACTAAAACATTATTTTCACCCACAAATTGTTTCTCAGTGGACTTAAATCAAAAAGAAACAATCAAAGCCCTGCAGTTTATCTCCTCTCTTTTGTCACCTTTATTTCCTCTGACTCAAATCCCTCCCTGCTTCCTTCGTTCTCTCATCTGATCTCGCATGTTTGCCCGACATGAAACAAAGGATTAAGATTAGTAATTAAAGATAATCTCTTTTTCTCTGCTGCTACATCCCACCCCTCCCTCTCTCTCTCTCTTCCCCCCCCACTATCTGAACTCTTCTTTTTGTCATTATTTGCCAAATTGTGTTGTTGAAGATAAACGTCTTTCCGGGTGACACACGCGGCGCTCTTTATCCTCATTTCACATTTGAGGCGTTCAACTGAGCGTGAAACTACAAGTGAGTCCTCAAGGGCGAAATGTCACCAGCAAACCAAATCAGCTCTCTGTCTCTCTGTTTCTCTTTTCACCGGGCTTCCCGCCTGAACGTGTCCGACACGATGCACTCTTTATTTTTTATTTTCTACACCAATAAACAATAAATAATAAAAACTACAGGGAGCAGGGGCAGTCATGTCCTATCCTTCTGTCGTCTCAATCTGTAGGCTCCTGATAAGGGAAGTCCTGGCAGCCAGACGGAGGAGAAACACCATTTAATTTCCTCTCCTCCTCCTCCTCCCCATCTTCATCTGAACCTCGGGGAGGATGCTGGAGTTAAAATGTGAATTAGCTTGGCTCTGTTGCAGCTGCTGCTCAGCGGTTAGAGTTCGTGTTTTAAGTGCAAACTTTAAGACGCAGAGGAGGAGGTTGAGAGATCGCAGGTTCTCCCTCTGAAGACTGAAATTATTTCTTCATTTTGAACCACAGGCTCCTTTTTGCTGGGTTTTTACTCTCTTTATTTACAGACTTATTATATTGTGAGCTTTTGTCGTATATTATTATTGTTAGGATATATTGGGTTATCTAGGAATACCATCATTTGGCATGTGAGTGGTAATATACATGTTTTGTGCAATGCTAAGTTAATTGGATTTTTTGCCTCTACGGCTGTAATGAAAGCTGCTATCTGTGTCTGTTTATATCACAAACATATCTGTCTCATCTGCTTCATTTTCTGCATTAAAGGACACAAATTCTGCTCATTTCTGAATCTGTATTTATGTCCTTCAACTATACTGGAATATCTTTGCATGATTTCCATTTTAAAAACTCCTTATTTATCTTCTACTGGTCCTTTATGCAGCCCCTCAGTTCAGCCTCTGTCTGAAACAGGAAGTTTTAGCTCCTGTCTCTTTAAGGCCCCGCCTCCTGATGAGCCTGCTCTGTTCTGATTGGTCAGCTTTCAGGAAGCGTCCTCTAACTCCACAGGCTACATAAAGAAACTATAGTAGCAGGATTTCATTTATTTTTCTCCTTCTTTACTCAAACTATAAACTTCTCAGATACCTCCATACATGTTGGAGCCCAAATCAGATCCGAAATACGAGATCGGATGACGCAAACTGATCCGAACAGAAGAGTCAGTGAAGGCGTCAGCGTCATTCCCAGACACAGGATGCTTTTTTCAGAGAACAAACAAAAAACAACAACAAAAAAAACGATCTGGTAGCTAAAGAGCAAAAATATTGCCCTCAGGAGATGGTGGAGACCAAAAACAGAGCTAAAAAGGCCCCGCCTCCTGATGAACCCTGCTCTGTTCTGATTGGTCAGCTTTCAGGAAGGGGCAGCCCTATCAGAGTCGTGTTAAGTTACCGCTGATTAAAATCCAACATTTACTGCTTTACTTCTTAATATTAAAAGCTTTTAAGTGGCTAAATAACAGGTGACTTTTATTTTTGATTTTGTTTTTATACTCCTGATGATTTCTAGATGAAAATAAAGGCGGTTTGAAGTGTCTGGAAAAAAAAACAAAAGGATACAAACAACATTTTAAAAGCTGTGTTAGACTATTATGGTGTCAGTTTGTTTCTACTGTACTGCAGACTGTAGCCAGGCTTCAATACGACATCATGAGGTAATAATATCACCTGTGTGACATCAATCTACGTCCTGCAGCGCACAACTGATGTGGTGAAAAACTGACGACGAGTTATTGAGGATAAACCACAGCGAACGTCTGAATATTCATTTAAACCTGAGAAACTTTCATTGTCCTACGTTTCCTTCACCTCTGCTGACGGATGGGTTTTCAGGGAGCCATATTTATTCTGGAAACGGTCCCATCCTGGATTTTTAATGTGCAGTGGGGTGTGAGTTCATGAAGCCATTAGCAGAGCCCGAGCCTGTGTTAACATGGGGTCACACTCAGGTTAGAGCTCCATTCAAAACCCTTTTACATGCTCTATTAGACCCAAATGCTCGCTCTGCCTCGTCGTCTCTCTTCCTGCCTCCACCAATTCAATTCATTTCACTTCCATTCAGTCCACCTCCATTCAATTCAGTCTGATTCGCTGGCATGAATGCTACATCACATTGTTCTGCCGGGGTGCCTGATTCCATTTGGGCTCCTTCATATCAGGATGTGTTTTTATTATTGCAGTAACACATTGATTAAGATTCAGACTTATGTGTCTCCTCTGGTAGTCTACAGTCAGTCTGTAGGTCATTACATCCGTCCGAGTCTCTGCGTCTGTGCTCAACCTGTAAAACGGCTCATCAGAGTTCACAAGTCAGGAACAGATATTGGAGAGTATCTCATAATCATGACATCAAATCACACGTCCACTGAGCTCTTTGGTAAATGAACCAGAAAGATCACCTGTACTGGCCTCCCTCCACTGGTCACCAGTGAAATAAAGGACTGATTTTATTTGTTTTTAAAGCTCTGAATGGTTTGGATGCCAAACTACCCAAAACTCCCCCTCAGCTCCTCTGATCAGTGACTTCTCTCTGTTCCACGTTCCCGAAATCAAAATCAAAAGACGACCGAGCTCTTTCTATGTTCGCCATCTATCACCACTTTTAAATCCCAGCTAAAGACCTTCACAGAATCACTTTTGACAACATTATCCTTCATGTGGAGTCGTGTTTCTGTCCACCTGCTGAATATAAGTCCAATCTTCTCTCTCTTTTAGCTTCTGTTTCTGCTCTCTACCAACTCCTGAGGGAAATATCTGGCTCTTTAGCTGCTAAATGCTACCAGCTAGTCTACAGCTAACTGTGTCTGTTTGCTGTTTGGCTCTGAGCAGGTAGTGTACAGCTTTTTCTCAGAAAATGACGCTATGAGAGCTGTGAGAGTGAACCAGAACAGTAAAAGTTGCAGCTAAACAGATAAACAACAAGCTGAAACTCACTATAAAGCTCCATAAAGCTGAGAGGAGCTGCAGAGTCTCTGATAACTATCTGCAGGTTCATCACTACGAACCACGACAAACACATTACTGAGTTTCAGACTCAGAGACGTCGGCTTTGACGCTGAGATATTGTAACAGGCATTTTTCACTGACATTTACAGACAAAACAGTTAATCAGGAAAATAATTGCCAGATTAAAAACAAAAGAAAATAACTTTTAGTTGCAGCCCTGCTTATATGGGAGGTCTTAAATGGAAGAAGTTTTGACAATAAAGGTGTTTCTCAGGCACTGATGCTGATGTTGGTCTAAAATCTCTGTAAAGTTAGTAATCTTATTGTCCAGCCAGCAAAATCCAGATGAAAGAAGACCTGAGTTGATAAAAATGTTAATTTCTGGAGGTTGTATGCAGCCTAAAAAGGAAGCCTGCAGACATGACTCAGAAAATATTCTGCATGCTTCTGGGGTAAAAATATATTTTTATCTATATTATTAATACCAGTCAATATTAACTCCACTCACTGATACACACACAAACACGTTTGAAACCTGCATATAAATTCAAAACAAACTAAACCTATTAGATAATAAATATAAAGTAAACAACAGCACTGCCACTTAATAAGCATAAATAAAGGGAAGAAAAACAAGCAGACCGCAGCACGTATGCAGGGTCTGCAAAATATTAGCAGCAGGAAACAGTGAGTCAAAGAAAAAAAAGATGAAGAGAGAACATAGAAATTCAATATCAAGAGCATGAAATATATGCAAATGAGCGTAATCTTGTGAACAAATGTGAAGACGTAAGCAAAGTGGAACAGCTGGTAAATATGAAGAAATGAAGAGAGGAAGTAAAAAAAAAAAAGTGTCCAGACAGAGATGAAGAAATCCTGCGAGGGTTCAACGAAAACACAGTTTGACAGACAAAGACTCACAGAAAACACGTCACAGGTTAGTCACTGACTGTCTGTCTGACTGACTGACTGACGCTGTGTGTGTGTGTGTGTGTGTGTGTGTGTGTGTGTGTGTGTGTGTCCTTCTACATAATGAGGACATCATCCGTGACACAATAAGCAGAACAAGAGCAGAAAGTCTCTCAGCTTGAGCACTAACGTCGACACTATCTTCCACTCAGTGTTTGAGAATTTAATGTACTTTCACATTTTGTACTAACAGGAAACGTGAGCCGAGTCGAGCCAGAAACCAACCTCCAGAAACCAACCTGCAGAAACCAACCTCCAGAAACCAGCCTCCAGAAACCAACCTCCAGAAACCAACCTCCAGAAACCAACCTACAGAAACCAACCTCCAGAAACCAACCTCCAGAAACCAGCCTCCAGAAACCAGCCTCCAGAAACCAACCTCCAGAAACCAGCCTCCAGAAACCAGCCTCCAGAAACCAGCCTCCAGAAACCAACCACCAGAAACCAGCCTCCAGAAACCAACCTCCAGAAACCAGCCTCCAGAAACCAACCTCCAGAAACCAACCTACAGAAACCAACCTCCAGAAACCAACCTACAGAAACCAGCCTCCAGAAACCAGTCTCGAGAAACCAACCTCCAGAAACCAACCGCCAGAAACCAGCCTCCAGAAACCAGCCTCCAGAAACCAACCTCCAGAAACCAACCTCCAGAAACCAACCTGCAGAAACCAACCTACAGAAACCAACCTCCAGAAACCAACCTCCAGAAACCAGCCTCCAGAAACCAACCTCCAGAAACCAACCTCCAGTAACCAACCTCCAGAAACCAGCCTGCAGAAACCAGCCTCCAGAAACCAACCTCCAGAAACCAACCTACAGAAACCAACCTACAGAAACCAACCTCCAGAAACCAACCTCCAGAAACCAGTCTCGAGAAACCAACCTCCAGAAACCAACCACCAGAAACCAACCTACAGAAACCAACCACCAGAAACCAACCTACAGAAACCAACCACCAGAAACCAGCCTCCAGAAACCAACCTCCAGAAACCAGCCTCCAGAAACCAACCTACAGAAACCAACCACCAGAAACCAGCCTCCAGAAACCAACCTCCAGAAACCAACCTCCAGAAACCAGCCTACAGAAACCAACCTACAGAAACCAACCTCTGTCTGCACTATGCCAGGAAGTACACAGTGTACTAATAGAAGTGTGAGATTTGAGACACAGCTTCACTGAGAAAGTTCACATCTGACTGGAAACAGCGTCGCTACATTAGAAATCACAACAGCATATTTCCTGAAGTTTAATGGCCTGCTGAACATGTTCTCTCTCTACAGTAGCAGCAGATGTTGTTGTTGTGTTGAAGACACAGCAGCAGAGACGCAGCTGCAGGTTTTTCCACAAAGCTTGTTTCATTCATCTCGTCTACGGATGCAGAACTCGCCCCCATGACGCTCAGCTGGCTCTCCCACCATCCCCCTGCTGCACACATACACCCTGCTGCCTGTACTGTACACCGCGTATGAGCTGGAGAGCGTCATCGTCAGGGTGCAGAAGCCATGTTGGCAAAGTCAACCAAACATCTGCAGCAGCAGCGTCTCTCTCTCATGCTGGGATAAGGTCACAGCTTGTGGTCTTGTGATCAGACATCTGAGGTTAAAAATGTCAACTACAATGTTCAAACATTGTAAATTTGGCAAGAAAAAACAGAAACAGGCTTTTTTTTTACTTTGGGGTTGACGGCCACTGTGACACATTACACAATATCAGAGCTGCTACTAAAAAAAAATCTATTTTCTGATCAAATCCCAAGATTGATTTTTTCACCTTTTCTCTAAACAAACTGCACATTAATGCTCTAAATGTTATTTGTCTGCTGTGTTTAATTAATGTAAAAGGTTCAGTTAGAGCTACACAGTTATCACAACATGCACAAAAAACTTAGTCTAAGTTTTAAAAAGTAGAATAGCTGTTAGCTGCTATATTAGCGGCTAACAGCTATTCTACAACAGTCCTGTAAACGTATGAAAAAACTTGTCACATTTGCAAAATTGACACCAGAAAATGACTAAAATGACTTATTATCAAAATAGTTCCATAAATTTTCTGTCTATCAATTAATCAGCTGATCATTGCAGCTCTACAGCGTTTTAATGATGAATCCTGTGCGATGTGTTTTGCACACGTTGGCATAAAAATCATCGTGTTTTATTCTTTTTGCAGCGGAACAAAAAGAAAAGTTCTCAGCCGACAGGTTTATAAGCCATAAATGTGTTGATAGTTCAGCCTGTAATGTTCATTTTATATTATTATATATTGAAGGCAACAACAGTGAAGAAACTTAAAGAAGAAATTTAGGTTGTTGTGATAAATTGAGAAGCGTCTGTATAATCTGTCTTCATCTGATGTAACTGAATCAGGAAGTGATAATTAATCAATTCTGGACTTTATGAATGAAAATCTAATCATTCAATTCAATTCAATCTATTATGTCTGCTATTAATAAGTTGATTTTTTTGTTAAAGCCGTTCACAGTTTCTCAAATCCCAAAGTGACAAACTTCAAATTGTTTGTTTTGACAGTCTGCAAAATGCAAATATGCTTTTTTTTATATAAAAAAAAAACAAAACACAAAGAACAGAAACAAATCTTCACATTTAAGCAGCTGGAATCAGCACAGTGACACTGAAGACACTTGTCACACAACACAGAAGCTGCTTCAGTGAAAAGAAGAAGCAGGAGTGGTGCAGGTGTCGACGGGAATAACAATGAAACTAGTGCTGGACAGAATATCAGCTCCTGTCACACAGCTGAGTCCTGAACCTCACTGTCATTAAGACTAATTCCTGATTTTAAAAAAAAGAGACTGTGAGCTGCTTCTTGTGTCAGAGCAGCAGAGTCTGTGTTCTCAGAGAGATGTTTGTTTTTCTACCTCAGAGCGCAGTGAAAAGATGCAGCCATGCTGCTCTGCTGCCGCTCTGGAGTCTGTCTCACAGGAGGCAGAGCTCAGTCTGTTTTACATTTCACACAACAACAGACCGGAGAGACGACAACAGACAGAGAGGCAGAGAGGAGGGGGGGGGGGGGGAGGGGGGAAGGAGAGGGGAGAGAGGGGGGAGGGTTGGTACGGCTGCTGCACACAAACAGTTTTTATATGAAACTGTAATTCTTTATGTTTATTATATCATTAAATGTCTGAGATGTAAGAATTATTTACATAAAAACACCAGCTGATGGCAGCTTCAGTCAACAAGTTACCAATGAAAACACTTCAAATAACTTCCTGTTTACATTTGTTTGTCTTATTATCAGCTCGTCTACATATAAAACACTGACTTTTACTAACCTGTATCTGCTTTCATCAGAGCTGCTGACTCACAAGTAATGATGATAATACACATCTGTATCATGGTGATGCTGCAACAATCGTCAATTAACCAGCTTGTCCATTGATTGGAAGTTAATAGACAATTACTTTGATAATAAATGAATTGTTTTGAGTCATTTTGTGAGACAAAATAAGAACAAGACATTTGAGGACGTCACCCTGAGCTGCCAATCAACAGATTTATAGATAATGAAAACCCTTAGCTTATAAGCTATATATATATATCTCTATATATCTTATATCCTTAGCTTATATTTCAGAGCATTTCCACCTTTCTTCAGTAACTGACTGTGTAAAGATAGACAGGAAATATATGACATGTTACCTGAGTTCATACACGTTTTGTGATTTCTGTGTAAACATGATCAATAAATCTAAAAACTGATTGATTATAACTGTTCTGTATCAGCCAGCGAGCCGTCCACACCTAAAACTGCTTGTGTTGTTTGTTTGTTTGTTTTTGGTTGACATGATGATGCTGCGTTTGCTTCTCGACACTTCAGTTTACACACATGAGTGGATTACATAACGGGTCTACTGGACCCAGGTCCCAAGGGGCCCATGGGGTACCAGGGGGGGCCCTTAAGCCAGAGCCTCTGTGTGAAGTCGTTATTATTAACTTTGTGTTTCTTGTTGCATGTTGAACGGGTTCAGTCATTCATGTCAACAACAGAACGCCTTAACATTCACTTTGAAGACGTCACAAGAAGGAAACCATCATGAAACTGAAGCGAGTGTTTGTCCCCTCCGTTTAGCACACTATGTTGTCTCATTGGTGACGAATCTTTGACTAGATTTGGCAAACTGTTGCAGTGAATGTGAGTAACATGTCTGTAAAACACAGTGGATGGCAGATCCATCTAAAGAAGAGGAATGCATCGATTGTCCCCTGTGCTGCTCAGTCTTTAAAACTGGTCAGAATAAACCCTACTGATGCCTTTAGCAGTGTAGCTGGCACATATTCTCTACATATGTTCACCTCTGGATCCACAATCTAACTCTTAAATCTCTCTCCACTACATGTTTGACCTGCTGTGCTCTCTCCATGAAAGCAGTGTGGTAAAATCACCAAAAGATACGAGACTATGTCACAGAAAAACACCATAAAGGGACGTAAAGTGATGCTCTGTAACGACTCTGTGCACAACTGGAGAGGTTGTTCATGGCCAAGTGCTACTCTCTCGATTCTGCAGGTTAGGGCTCTTGCATTGTTGCGTGACTTTAGAGAGGGCCGCTCTGATTGTACCTGCTGTCAGTCAGACTCAAAGACGTGACAGCCGTCGCAGAAGGAGATGTAAAAGTTCTGCTGATGAGAGCGCAGAGAGCAGGATATCGTGCCTGAACGAAGGACGCCAGCTCCTCCAAACAGAGACCTTCGTTGTTGACGTGCTTACTCAGAGCCTTGGACAGTGTCTAGACGTCTGTCTCGGCCTGCGGGCGCCCGTGCAGTTTGTCCGGTGCCTCGGTGATTGAGAAGGCCGCAGCTCTGGCATCTGCACACCCGTCTGACGTAGATGACTGATTCAGCTCGGGTCGTTTATTACGTCAGGAGATGATACGGACCCAAAAGGACCGCTCCGAATGATTCTAGATTATGGCCTGCAATCTATGTTTCCAAATGTTAATGTGGCACTGTGGCTATTTCTGACTCGGCCCATCAGTAACTGCGAAGGAGAGCAGCCACTCTCTCTCTCCTCTCCGGGATTAAAAAAATGAGCTGAGAAACTAGGATGATGCAAAAACACCTCGAGGCTTTTTTTCTCTTCATGGCAATCGAGAACGAACTGACCGATACATTAGACTCTGATGATGTCGTGGATGATCTCGCACGAAGCTTTTAACGTGTCCGTGCCCGTCGGCCCGCTGTCTCATGATCATGGATGTGATGGTGAAAAGCTTACTGGAGAAAAGGAGTGTATTTTCTAATATATAGCTATTGTTTTCTCCATTAATTGATTGGATGTTTGGTTTTTAACGTGGTAGAAAATGGTGAAAAATGTCAATCGCTGTGTCCCAAAGCCAGAGGTGATGTCCTCAAATGTCTTAATTTGCTCACAACCCAAAGATTTCCTGTCATAGAGTAGAAAATACCCTCTGAAGAAACCACTCCCATCACTCAGAACAACTTGGTATTGATTTGCAGTGACCCTTCCCTCTAAGGGAGCCAAACCATGCCCGCCAAAAAAGGCCTCGAACAGCATGACACACCCCTCCCTTCACTGTAGGGGGTCAGGCATCCAGGCCTGGACCAGTCTGTCCTTTAACTTGACACCCATCTGCGTCTTTCTTTCTTCTTACTGACAAGACCACCAATAAAAGAGCCCAGAGCTCACTTCATAGATCACAATCTTAATTTAAATCCCAACCAGAGGGGGTCTTTCATGTCTGTATGAAAGTGAAAAGGAGCGAGATGTGTTGTGAGATACATTTAGAGGCTAAACGAGGAAGGCGTCGTGAGACAGACAGACAGACAGACAGACAGACGAAGAGAGAGAGAGGAATGAAGACAGGTAGCGTCACAGGAGAGGACAGACGGAGGGAATGAAAAGGGCAAACAAGAGAAAGGCAGAGAGATTGATAGAAGGAGACAGAAACACAGAGAGGAGGGTTTGTCAGTAGTATCCAGAGGGCAGGTGGGATCAGCTGAGGTGCAGCAACTCCATCATTCAGACTCTGTTCACGTCTGGTTTAGAAACATAACCTGCAGCACTGAGCTGACGCAGGACACACCGACTGCTTTACTACAGCTAGGCTCTGACTTTCACCATTTCGGCCCCGAACTGTATCAATAATACATCATTCAACTGTCTCTGGACTCATCTGACTTCATTTTAAGCTGCTTTCTAGAGTTGTAATGATCAGTCGATTGAGAGAAAATTAATCTTCAACTATTTTGACAATCGATAAATCAGTGTTACCAAATTCTCTGATTCCAGCTTCTTAAAATGAACATTTCCTGGTTTATTTATTCCTCTATGACAGTAAACTAAATATCTTTGGGTTGTGGACTGTTGGTCTGTTTTTTTTTTTACCATTTTCTGACATTATACGGACCAAAAGATTATCAATAAATTTGGGGAAACAAATAATAGTGGCAGCCCTCGTGCTCTCACATCTAAACTATTTAGTCTTTTCAAACAAACTCCTCGATTCAGTTTCTTTTCATACAGAGAAAAATGCAAATGAACCAAAATGCATCACTAATATCAAAGCATTCTGTCCTCTGATTGGTCAGATGAGCTCAAACTTGAAGCCTTGTAGTCGGTCAGATGTTCAAATCACATTCACACCACAAACCGAGACAGATCGGTCGTTTTGGTCTGAGTAAGGTCGCTTTTTGACTTTGTATTGACATCCTTTGATTTATAATAAAGCACAAAGTCCAGAGGTTGTGTTCGGTAGCACAACAAGCTAGCAACAAGCCTGCACATGCTCAGTGGCGTCTGCTTTACACAGAACTACTCTCTGGAGACTGAAGATGTGATCGCTGTTATCGGTCTTTGGAGCCGTTTCTGAACAATCTAACGTGACCAAACTCTTCACAATGAAGGAGCACGTCATCCAGAGCAGAGCTGCAGCTAAACGTGACGTGTTTTTAACAGTTTTTGGAACGACAGCGCAGGTCTACGGCTCAGAGAGAAAACATATCAGGCTCTGGATTCACAAACAATAACTGTAAGTGAATCAATTCAAAAATACAGAAAACTGGTAGACATATTTATGCAGGATCATTTGGTAACCATGGTAACATGTGTGTCAGGATGTGCCTGTTGCTTCATAGAGTATAGAGGAGTTAAACCTCTTGATGTGGGGATTATTTGGGGAGATTCAGCACTGCTGTTGGGTGGCAAAACAAAATCTGAGAAAGCATTGTTAAAGATTTTAATATCTTAAAATCAGCAAAATCAATTTAAGTATCAACGCAGTGTCAGCGTCCACCGGCACACTCCCACCTTTAGATAGTTTACATCAGGTTAAGACAGCCGCTCGTGTCCACATTTGAAGTGAGGTTCAGTTTATCAGCAGATTTATATTCAAGTGTTAAAAGGAGAGCTAGTAAATTCAGAACAAAACAAGGTCAGAACATGTTTCTGTAGATCTACTGTACTGCGCTGAACGCTCCCCGGAGTCTGAGTCCATTTAGTGCCGAGCTCCCTCCGGTCTGCGTCCACTTACTGCTGCGCTCTGCTCTTTTAAAGCCTGCCTCCATTTACTTCTATTTTCCCTTAATCCCAAGTCTGCTGAAAGAAGTCTGGATGATGGAGGAGTGATGCACCGACCCGTGACAGTGACCACAGCGGACAGCAGGTCACACCGTCACAGACCTGCAGGACAGTCGGACAGACAGCGCAGAGAACCTGAAGCTGCACTGACTGACACACAAAATGTAAATCTGGCATTAAATAAACTCCAAAACTGAACTCTCATGTTACATTCGCAGTAGGGTTGAACAGCGGACATTGAGATTTGCCTAAATCAGCTCCTCTTTCCAAGGAAAAACCCCTGAAGGGACGTGAGACACTTGATGATGGCTGGCAGTGAAACTGGCGATGACCTCATCACACAGCATCACACTGTTTACAGACACATCAAACATACCAAACACTGAGAGGTAGCAGTCAGGTTAGCCAACTGAAATCATATTAAGTCATGTCAAAAAGTTCTTTAACTTCATTTTTATTATTTAAAGGAAGAAAAAAACAGAAATCAGAAATGCTCTTTTTTTGTCTCAGTAGGCTAACGGTGTTACATCACATGAAGAGCCATTTGCAGGTTTGCTAACATGCTGCTTAATGTGCTGCAGCTGAGCAGCTAATAGCCGTCTAACTGCTAACTGACGTCAGTGGTGAACTTTTCCCTGGTGACTCGTTCACAACGAGCTAGGCTGCAGGACAAGACGTGTGTTCGTGTTTGGGAGTTAAATAAGAAGAAGAAGAAGAAGGAGGCTTTAGCCGGAAAGCTAATGTAGCAGGATGCAATCAGGCTCAGTGTGACCGTCAGCTCTGACTACGTTTATGTTATACGTTGAATCAAAATCATGTAAAACTAGGGGGCGCCATCATCAAAACAAAGAACCTAAAATATCTCCCTATCTGATTTTTCCTCAAAGGAACTCATGTGATTTACAGAGCAGATGTGTTGCTGCAGCAGACAAAAAACAAGACGTTTAACTTCAGCTGGTGTCGCTGGCGTGTGAGATTTCACACAGAAAACAGGTGCAGGGATACAACACCTTAGAAAAAGCCAGTCAGTCACTGCTATCACTTACGAGTTAACGTCAGCAACAGTTCAAGGAGCAGCAACCAGAAACTTCACAAACACGAGGTCAGGCGGTGTCTGATAGCAAAGACTTACAGGCATAGGTCATGGCGAAGCTGCTCCCCGTGTCCACCATGTCCACTTGCGGCACCAGTTTGGGGACGTCCTGGTGTTGTGCCAGGGCAAAACGAAACACTTCGTACTCATGGGAGCCGGTGGGGAAAAGGCCTCCTGTTTGACAAACACACAGAGACACAGTGGAAGTTTATCTCCTGTCCTAAAGCAGATACAGAAAGAACCAGAAAGAACCAGAAAGAACCAGAAAGAACTGCTCACACTCACTTTTTTGTTAAAAAAGGAAAAGACAGACTGTTTGTTGGGCAGCAGTCTATAGTTTAAAAAACAGAAAAATCACAATACACTTCTCTCTTTATAAAGGACACATCATGTGATCACCAATCAACAGAAAACAGCTGTACACCTCTACTTATTTTTCATATTAACAACCCTGATGTCTGTCATTTTTAACAAGGTAGTTTAAACCAGACCTGACACAGATTATTAGTGAAAGCAGCAGAACAGTAATTTTATATGTCTCATAAATGTCTGAAGGGGATCTTTACACACTTTAACTGATGTTTTGTCCGCTAGATTTCAGTTGATATGTTGAACTAGTTAGCAAACGGTTGCTTATTTCCACATCCAGCAGTTATGAAGCAACATTATTATACAAATGCTCCACTAATGTTCACCAGCTAGTCTACAGCTAGTCTTGCTGCTGAGCAGGTAGTGTACAGCGGAGTTTTAGAGTTTTTTCTCTGAAAATTACGCTATGAGAGCTGTGAGAGTGAACCAGAACAGTAAAACAGCTAAACAACGAGCTGAAACTCGTTATAAAGCTCCGTAAACCCGAGAAGAGCTGCAGAGTCTCTGATAATTCTCCGTAGGTTCACATGAAACACTGACAGATCAGACTGTGGATTATAAAACTATACATTATAAACACTTTAAATAACACATTCTCTGTTTTGGTATCTTGTTTTGTTGGTACAAAGCCACATTTCTTGGCACATTACCGCCACCTGCTGTCAGTCAGCGGAACAACGTGGAGCAAAACCTCTAAAACTCCATAAAGTACCTTTCAGAGTGGAGATGCTTCAACTCGGGCTGCAGAGTTGCGATTGTTGGCACAACAGATGGAAAAAAACACCTGACTGTCTGGTTTTTTGCAGTAATTGCTGTTAAAAGCCTCTCATCTCGTCTCTTATCTTTTCTATTTTCCCGGCTCTCACACGCTCTCAACGTCATGTTTTTGAGGTCAGAGAGAGAAATTATCTGAGCACTTAAACTCTGACTGTGATCGACCCTCTCGTCCGTGGTCAAGAGGACAGAGATGTTATTTTTATATCTCTGCACCGACTGTAGAGGCTCTTTGGTATTTACACCTGATGAACTTTCACCGTCCTTTTGGTTCTTTCACAAACAGTTTAACATCATTTTGTCCTCTGCTGCGTCCACTCAACCTCATTCTGCATCGTTTTATACACATTTCCCCAAAACTCAGCCTGACAGATCACATCACATCTTTACAAGTGTTTCAAATAAAGTTCTGCACAAAGTTTGACAAACTAAACCTGCTGAAATGTAGAGACGTCTGATCTCTGTCAGCGCCACGTCCGTCAAATATTCTATCAATTAATCAGTTATTCATTAAGTTTGATATGATATGACTCTATTAGAGCTGCAACAATTAGTCGATTAATCGATTAGTCAGTTGATAGAAAGTTAATCAGCAGCTGATCATTTTTCCAAAACATTTGATGGTTTCAGCGTCTTAAATGTGACGATAATTTAATAAATGATTCATTAAGGAAATCATAAATTAGTTAATTAAGGCTCTACAGCAGCAAACTGACCTTTGAACAATCATTTCTATCTGATATGTTTGTTTTTTTCCCACAAAAAAAGTTAAATTACGTCGTGAAAAATACTGAAAACATAAATTCCAAACATTAATTAACGATTATTTTCATTATCGATAATAATCTGTGATCTGACGATTAATTTCTTAAATAATTGATTAGTTTTTTGGTCTATAAAATGTCAGAAAATGGGGAAAATGTTGATCCATGTTTCCCAAACCCGATAAATATATAATCAATCATCAAAATATTTGGTGATTAATTAAATAGTTTGGCAACTAATTGATTAATCGACCAATCGTCACAGCTCTAGAAACAAGATGTTTCCTGCTTCACTGTTTGTGCACTCGTGTAAAATTAAATACTGGACCACGATTGGCTCCGAGCTGGTCGTGATGTTGTAAAATCTGCAGGTATCCAGGTTTAAAAGTCGATGTGAAGCTTCTGTTCAGCTTCATCAGTCTGAGTTTAGTCACATCAAGTGGATATCTGACACATTTACAGTCTTTTTAGCATCAAATTCTCCTCTTTGTGTTTCCCTGTTGAGCTGCAGGTGGAAGTATAGAAACAAAAAGAGGAACTTTGGCACTAAAAAGACTGTAACGTTGAAAGATATCTACTGGATTTGACTCATTTGGACGCTGAAGCTTCAGATTAGCTTCACATAAACTTTTAAATACATTATGAAGACACTGTAAGGATCTTCTAATGGTCAGTATGAACAGGAGGAACGATCACAGCAAGAAAAAACAGGTTTAATGTTCATTTGAGCTCCTGACTGTTGGTTTAAGAGACAAATAATAACACAGGCTGAAGAAAATAAAGACATTCCTTGAGTTTACTAGACTGTTCAGTGGAATAAATATTCAGATCTAAATTAATAATAATCTACTTTAATAAAAGTGCAACACGATTCTAAAATTCTGCATTGACAATGTTTTTTTGTGTTTTTAGCTAAATGTGCTCCAATCATTCATCCTCCATGTTTGTGTCATGCAGGATTATTAATGTTTCCAAACCATTTCAGTTTTATAACTGATCAGTTTTTGCAGCAAACACTCCCAGCGTGGCTTAAACCGGCGTCGCTGTGATGTCACAGTCACTATAAACCCTTTAAAGCACCTGAACGCCTCTTTTTGCTGCACTGTAATTGGCTGACTGTTGATTTAACCATTTTAAATGTTACAGCAATGCATCACATCAGATAAGATCAAGTTATATTTTGTATATAAAATCTTAATCTGTGAAGCTGTCAAATAAATATTAGAGTAAAATATTTGTGGAGTAGAAGCGTGAAACAGTAGTGAGCTTGTGTCAGAGAAGTGGTGAAGCAGATTTATTCACGAGGCAAAAACACAGATTATATGTATGATATAGGCTTGTTATAGGACTATTATTTAAATAGTATATGATTTATTCATCACAGGGCTGGAAGCGGTCCATCTGCTCTGACAGAAGGACTCACTGATTCAACAAACATACAAGAGAAAGCCAGTGTTAGTGGTGTCTGTGCAGCCTGGTGCAGCAGGGTCCGGCTGCACACTGAGCCGCTTTAGAGGTTACGCCGGATCTAGATCTTTGGCACGGTGCGCGCTCCCGTTCCTCTGCGCGCGTGATTTCTCTCTTTCTATTCATCCTTAAAAAAGACTCCTTAAGGAAAATCAGTTGAACTTGATGCCACATCAGCACCAAACCAGCAGCAGAGAGTCTGGATGAGTCTCATTATAACTTCATTTTTTGGAGAGTTTACAGACTAACAGGCTTCTGATCCACACTGAGTGTCACCAAACCAGCCGGTGTTCATATAAAACAGAAAACAGACGATTCAACCGGTGCAGTTGATTATTGATGGAGTTTTACTGACAGAGTATAGAGGCCAATATAGAAATATAGGGTAAGGAATGCACTCTGCACAGCTGGAGGAAATATGAAAGGAAGCATTAAACACACTAACAGTCCAGATTATCACAGGTGATCACTACCGAGAGCACCACTGAGCACCTTTACGATGAAAGCAGTAACAACAAACACAATGTAACTCCACATCGGGATGATATTTGAATATTACATCTATTAATCTGTAAGAATAAGCACGTTATGAGCCAATAAATATATAAAACACTTCAAAATAGGAACCATTTCTATCATATTCTTCTAAATTAAAACACAATATCACAGCAGTTGAACACAACTATACGTCATCAGAGGACTAAGTGGGCTGCTGCAGGAATATTATTTTTTAAAAATAAAATAAAAAATACTGTAAGTCACGACATGAATACATGAATATTAAGATACTGTAAGTCACAGAGGGAGGGAATCCCGGCCACAGGCATTATTACAGGAGCAGAGCTACAGTCTGTAAATACAATACAAGTCACAACAGGGATGATCTGGGAATATTAGAGGATTATTATTATTATTATTATTATAAGAGACACTGAATCACTTTTATGGGCAGCAGTGTTTGAGAATTTGGCTCCCAAATATCATATTAAGTCAGAATATGTCAGAGTTAGTGGAGCCTCAGCACAGTGCGTAATTGTATGAATGCTTAATGAGTGTATAATAAATCAAAAATAAGCGTCTCCAGTTAAAAAAATCCCGGGTGCCGACATGATTTAAGCTCTGGATGCTGAGGTCCAGCCGGGTCTCCCAGCTGGCCCCCCCTCTCTCTCTCTCCCCCGCCGCGCCTGGCACCCCTGGGTGCGGGCGGCCAGCTCTCACTCACCTATGTTGATGTTACTTGGGAAACTTGTGCCGCTGCAGAGCCCGAGCAGCAGGAGGAGGAGGAGGAGGACGGAGGGGAGCGGGGAGCTCTGCAGCCGCATGTTTCCTCCAGCAGCAGCAGCAGCAGCAGCAGCAGCACCGACAGGAGACGCGGAACAACCGGCGTAATCCCATCCACACCGGGGCCGGCACAGATCCACCGCAGCCCGGATACAGACTCACACATCCACCGGCAGTCTGCGGCAGTCCTGCTCTCCTCTCTCTCTCTCTCTCTCTCTCTCTCTCTCTCTCTGACTCTCTGACTCTTTCCTTCTTCTCACCAAACATCCATACAGTACAGTAGTTGCGGCGCAGAGCTCAGCTGCCGCGTCGACAGTGTTTGTACCCCCAACACCCTCCTACCCACCACACACACACACACACACACACACACACACACGACCCCCTCTCTCTCTCTCTCTCTCTCTCTCTACCTCCCCACCTCCCTCTCTCTCAAATCAAATAAGCTTTACTGGCAGAAAACACCACTTTACTTCACGTTGCATTACAATATTACAACTATAGAAGCAACACTTTATCTCAAAGGTTCTTTAATTTCATATTAATTTCCTGGAAAAGTCTTAAACTATAAAGTCTGCTCCTGAATATTAACTGTAAAATACCTGAAAATCACTTTTAACTGAAGTCCAGTAAATGAGTTTACTGTTAAATGATGTGTGAAACAAAGTGTTACCTTCTATAGTCATGATTGTGCTTCCATATTATTATCTTATATCATCGTATTCTCCTCAGTTTCTATAATATAGTGCACACTTAGTGTTGCATCAGAGTGTATATTACATACGTTCACCTGTGTAGTCTGATGCAATCCAACACAACAGCTCTGCACTTCATTTCTACTTTTAAGAAGCTTGTACAGTTTCACTTCCTGTCGTCAGAGAGCTGATCATTCTGCTTCATTACTGAGGTGGTAGCAGGAGATCTGGAGTGCTTTATATACTGACTGGTGTTTCTACATGTATGTTAACAGGGTGGACAAAATATCAGGAGCAGTTTTCCATTTACTGCACTGCAGCAGACCACCACCACCCTCGGTTCACTTTGGATCTTTATTGTCCCACAAGAGGAGATTCTTCTTGCAGCAAACAGAATAAAAACACAATAAGAGAAGCGAGGAAGTTAAAAATGCTGCTCCTGTACATCTACACTGTATCTGGGAGCCATGCTGCTGTACTTGGTTGTTACAGTGAGAACAGTCGTTTGTGTTTTCTTCTGCCTTTTATCAGCTAATAACTCTGTTTTTGTAATTTCAGTCCTAAAGATAATTTTTTTTTGGAGGATAACCCAACTGGGTGTGATTTCTAGATGATGAGCTTCACAAAGTAAAAGCAGCTCCTCAAACTCTGACGGTGGAAATGCGTCCCAGGATGGCGTTTCAGATGACAGGCGCTTCAGCCGGAGCGTAACGACGCCTCGAGGGTGTCGAGGTGGAGTCTGGTGAGAGACCGTACGGCCCGAAACATGCTCCACGATGCAAATGGATCCTGGTGATGACGCTCACCGTGTGTTCCTGTGCACCGGCATGGAGGTGATCAATGTCAGTCATCAAAGCTGATTAAAGCCATTCAGAGCGTTTCCATGGCCACCGTATTTCCACGGCAGAAAGACGGAAAGAAAACACAGAAGGTCAAAGTTCTGCTGAATCTTTGTTCAATGCTTCGACGTCGCACTGACGTTTTGAAACTATTGTTTTTTTTGTTGTTGTCCAGAACGTGACGTAATCTGGTGCAGATCAAACGTGCACATTTGTGTGTGGAGCATGTTTCAGGCATAAGAGTGTTAACAGGCCAGCATGCTTCAATAGGCAAGGCAAGTTTATTTGTAGAGCACATTTCAACAACAAGGCAATTCAAAGTGCTTTACATTGATCATAAAAAGCATTAAACAGAATTTAAAAGTCACACATGTAAAAGGACATAAAAACAATTTAAAAAAAGAAGCTAAAAAGGAAATAAGAATAAAAGATAAGAAGAAGAATAGAAGTAACAGTACAGCGTAAAATAACCCATAATGTAGTTTAATGGAAGGCAGCGGCAAACAGAAAAGTCTTGAGCTGCGATTTAAAAGAACTGAGAGTCGCAGCAGACCTACAGACCCACAATAGGAACCCCCTCCCGTCCCCACCACACCTGTTTGAAGTCAGACCTGGTGGAGCTACGCCCAACAGACAGCTGTGTGCAGAAGAGACGGTAAGTGGAATAAACTTCTCTCTCCAGCTTTCTGTCACTTCTCACGTGAACAACAGAGTGCAACAATACCTACCCCAATACCTGCAACAATATTTCAATACCTACCTACTTGTGACACGGACGGACAACGTTGTACGAACTCGTTCTTTAAAAGCATAACCCGTCTGTGACCTCCAGCTCAGAGGTCAAACTCTCAGTCCTCATTGTCTGAAATGAAGAGAGGAACTTTCTCTCTCCAGCAATGCACTGAAAATATGAAAATGTGCATTTCAGCAGATATTTCTGACGTCCTCCCTCCTCTCTCTCGTGTGTGCTGCAGATAACTAGGTTACACTGGACATGTTCCTAGCTCTGTTCCTGGTTCCACTGCAGTGAAAGCTAGTTAATAAAATATTATCACTACTGATATGAAATATCGCCAAATCTATAAGCGTAAGATCCAGATTCTAAATATAAAAAAACTACCTTCAGCACCGGATCTCTGCTGGTTAATTATTAAACAGTGAACTTGCTGGGATCATGCTATCTGAAGTTCACCTGTTCATTTTCTACTGGAAGAGAAACGAACATGTGCTGCTTCACCTCAGAGATCACTAAAGCTTCTTTAAACTGAAAGACGTGACTAGTATTAAAAAGGTGATAATAAACACGACTGTCTTGTGTGCACACGCTCTCTGTACCGCAGACGCTGCAGAAGAAGCACCGCGCAGGTCTGATCAGACGAGCCGGCGTTCAGGAGACACGAGCCGAGCTCTTCTGCAGGAGCTCACGCTGCTGTGTGGGCTGTCAGGGAGCGAAAGGTCAGAGATGAGCTGCAGGAGATTCAGCCAGAGCCTTTCAGGTGATCTGCAAAATACTGGAATACGTTCTGATACAGACGGATGCGAAGCCGCTTCATTAAAAGGATTAATACAATCACATCGCTGATATCTTTCTCTGGCATGTCTGATGATTTGTCTCCACTCCCTTTATCATTTAGATTAGACACACAGCAGTTTACTCAAACAAGCAGTAAATTGACGTCTCATGCGCTCAGTTATCGTCGTCATTTTTGCGTCATCTGTAGAGTCGCTGTCGTGACGGCTTGTGGATGAGTGAAGAAGCTCAAACAAAGATCAACACCACACAGCAGCAGAGTGATAAAAGAACAGCAGCCAAACACCAACACCAAAAAAAATGAGTTTAAAATCTGAATCATAAAACAAAGGATTGGACAATTATGATGGTGCTTGATTATCATCCACATCTCCAGCCTCTATATTTATATTCTGGGGCTCTACTGGAATATCTTTGCATGGTTTCCAGTTAAAAAAACCTCCTTATTTATCTTCTACTGGTCCTTTATGCAGCCCCTCAGTTCAGCCTCTGTCTGAAACAGGAAGTTTTAGCTCCTGTCTCTTTAAGGCCCCGCCTCCTGATGAGCCTGCTGCGTTCTGATTGGCTCCAGAGGCTACATACGTTTCTTTACTAGAAATATGAACCTCTCAAATACACACGCACATGTTTGAGTCAAAATCTGGTCTGAAATATGAGATGTGACATGGACGGACGGCCATTTTGGGGGGCAAACAATCTGATGTCATCACAAGCAGGAAGTAGAGGTAACATTGCAGGAAGCATTCATTCATTCTTTGACCAACAGCTGACGACAGAGCAGGATATAAATGACAGAGAATCACTAAATGTATGTTTTGGGTCCTAAAATGTTCATCCACAGTTCATCCTGTGGGAAACATTAAACTATAATATCATATATATATATATTAAACTTAATATCAGTCCTTCCAATAGCAGTTGGGACATTTGCCCTAATTTATGTTAAGTTATGGTAATTTTATTTCCTATATTGTTTTTACATGAACTACTGAATATTTCATAGTATCTATCCTTTAACTAGAAGAACATTTAAGTCCCCAGTTGTCTGATTTCTTGATCAGATCCAAAGGAAAGCGATCACAACATGAACCGAGTTTCCTAATCATAAAATGGCCGTCCTCCTACACATTTTGCCCACACAAGGAATAACGGGGACGCAAATAATCTCCTTCTATTCACTTTCTAGCCATCCAATTTACTGGGACAAAACAAAGAGAGAAAGGAAACTGATCACTCCTCCTTCATCCGTATCCCTGCCTAATTAATTTATCTGCACTCTACAAACAGGCTAACGGCAGCGTAGGTGGATCCGCTGAGCACAAGACAAACCATCGACTCCTGGTGACACGCGGTGAAGACGCCTTGTTCTCATTCGCTCACAGCTCTCATTTATCTTCTTCTATCCAGCCGGGCTGTTTGATGTCGTGTTGTTGCGAGTATTAGCGATTCTCAGCGTTTAATTGGGCCGTAAACAATAAGTACACCCGAGTCACCGTCACGCTGTAGCCGTGGAGATGCTTTCAGTTTTGCTGGGTGAAGACATTTAATATCACACTTTTTTTTTTAGTTTCTGTTGATGGTTCCCATTGAGAACTGGAGATGTTGGATCACTACAAACTATACTATACTTCAGCTCAGGTGCTGCAGCAAATAATCCAACTCCTCCAACAACAAAAACATCTGGTCCCTGAAGTTTTCTGTTTCTTACAAGTCTTCGTGGATCTACAGTATGTGCACACCATCCTCGTAAACCCCAATAAATATGAGCTTGTAACATCTTATAAACTGAATAACACAAGTGCATCATTTCACCCCAAAATGTGTCAATGACAGTCACTGTTTATCGTGTGTGGAGAAGTTATTAATTACATTTCTAGTCTTGTGTTTTCTCGTGAGTTTTGCAGTTTGTGCTCTAATGTATGTTCGTGTGTTGTTGACTTTTGTGTATTTCAGCAGCAAACTAGCTTAAATGCTTCACTTGCTTTATTAGAAACACCTGTGCGATCCGACTGAGGTGGTGGTGGGAGGGGTTGGACTTCTCAGTAAAGCCTTCTGAAAGAAACTCGGCTCCGTGATTCAAAGTAGTTGCTGAACCCTGCATTACAGTGATGCTGGCAGCAGTAACAAAAAGTACTGTTGGCAGTATGAGGAAAGAGAAGCTCCGTCCAGCCAGGTAGAGATTTGCACCTGTGACCTTTTCTCTGTGAGGCGATAGTGCCGACCGCTGCAGTATTGTGAACGCCTCTCCATGAAAAAAAGGAAAAAATGGTGACAAAATGGCAACAAGAACAGATGAGATTAAAAAGTTCATTCAGTTAGAACAAACTGCAGCTGCTGCCTGTCATTAGTAGGATAGAAAGCTACCTCGCTAGACGTTTGCTTTGCTTAATTACCACACAAAAAATCACTGGGTTAAAATTTGAACCAGTTTGGGTCGATACAGCATCAACAAAACACTGACTGAATGTCACCCAGAGAGATATTCAAAGTGAAGAGGATGTTTTGACCCAGTTATTCTGTTATTTTTTATTTTACTGTTGGGTTATTTACCCAAACAAACGCCTGTTATAATCCACTCTAGTCTTTTTAAACTGACGTGTCACAGTTTGTTATTGATTGTTAATATTATATATTATTATATCATGTTACTTTATAGTCACCTTTGAAATCTGTTCTTGTAAACAAACAACTGCTTATGATGATTTTAATTATGATTTCATCCTATATTATTTATGTTCAGGTCAATTGCATCCTTAATAATGTGACACCTTTTTCTTTGATTTTGATTTTATCCACTTATGTCATAAAGTCTAAACATGATAGAAACATGTGAACCATGTTTTCTTTCTTTATGTGTTATAGTTCATCTTAAGAGTGATAGACTAATGCATGAACTGTGGCTGATATCTGATGGTAGCTGTGTCTTGGTCTGGCGAGTAACCATAACCAACTGAAGAGCCTCCAAAGTCCTCCAATATACATCTGTGATTTTCCTTTGTGTCTAACTGATATTTTCATCAGTTTCACTAAAGCAGAGTCAAAATAACAGATTGCTTCCTGTTAACTCAGCGTCAGATTATATTGATTCTAATTGAGTAAAAATTTTAACCAGGTGATTTTTAGTCTGTATGAATCAATCAGATCCAGTTTAGTCACTCGATGACTCTTTTCTCTAATTCTATCAAACCTCTTCCTCACTACTAACGTCAGAGTCACATGACTTTGACTTTACGAAGGCTTTGCCACTTATTCAGCTTTTGACTGTCCGGCTGTAGTGTTGTGTGTTAAACTGTTGGTGCTCTCCTGTTGTAATCCTGCTCCTGTTCAATACTTCCCTGTCACTGTAGATGTCTTTACGTACTTCTCTAGCAGACGTCCATATAAAGAAAATCAGCGTTCAGAGCGGTCTGAGGCCTCACTGCTCACAGTGATTACTGCTACATATGTTTACCTTTGTTTTTAGACACTTTTAATATGAACATCCAACATCATGACCTTATATATGTGTTTTAAATAAGGAAAAACATAAAACGTCCCCTTTAAGTGTCTGAAAAATGGTTCTAAATTCATCTTGTATAAGCTCCGCTGCTTTGACAGGTTCTGGTGCATTTAATGGTCTTTTTCAAGACATTACGTTTTATTTTTAATCCCTTCCAAATGTGTCTCATGTGTTAAACAGAACCCTGATTGAACTTTAAAAAGGTTTCTGTTTTGTTCATTCTGGTTTTGAACCTGAAGAACTCGTCGAACAGACAGAGGAACAACAACAACTCTTTGGTTATTTATCTTATCGCCTTATTGTGAGAAATCACCAGATAAAAGTGGCGCTCGTAAAACACTCCCGCTTAAATACTGATGACAGACGAGATGCTGATCATGTGAACTGAATTCACCTGATATGTGATGTAAAGCATTTTCTGAACAATTAACGTAACGTGACAAACTTTGATCTAATCCAGATGTACACTGGTGTTATAATGAATGACTCACAAAAGCAAAAACAGTGTGATGTGGCAGTTAGCTGAGGACATGAAGGAGTCTCAGTCAGTGTCAGAGAGGATCTCTGGAGACTCAGATAGTAATAGTAAAGTATTATTAGCAGCAGTAGTAGCAGTGAGGAGTCCACTCTCTGCCTCATTTAGACTCTAATTAGCGCTGCGTGTAATTAGCTGAAGCGGCAGACAGCGGCACGTACAGTTAGAGACGTCTGGTTTATCTGCGGCGGCACACGAGCTACAATAACATCAAACGCTCTAATCTGAGTCCGCGCGCCGCCTGCCTGCTGACAGGCGGAGGTGATTAGTCGACGGTCCGTTTTTTGATAAGATCTGGAGGAGATGTGGCTGCTGATAGGAGCCGCACTCTCCGGAAGAACAAGGAACGGTTTGAGAGGGGTTTGAAGATACAGAGAATTGTGGGGTTTTTTTTTTTGCTCTTGATGCTGTAATTTGTAGCTGGAAACCAATTTCACCGCACAGAAGATGACATCTGGAGGTCGGACAATCTGTGACAGAGTTTTTACAATAAATCTTCTGTCCACAACTCACACAGCAATCAGTAGTCTCAGCTGGAAACACAGAGTCTGCTGGAAGAAGCACATTTATAGCACAGAAAGTTTCGGTGTAGCGCTGTGGTGCTGTAGCCGAGCTAGCGGCTCCGCTACGAGAGGATCATCCAGCGTATGTGTGGAAGTGTCAGTGCTGTGGCCCTGCTGTTTATCGAGGTTAACATTACTGCTCATTACAGCTCTGAATATCTTGTTAAGCTGTGAGTATAGCAGAGTTATCAGCAGAGCCGTGCTTTGTGTTTACTGCCACAGAGGAGGAATAAATCTCCCATTCAGGGGAGATTACGTAGCCTGACTGCTAACACCACCAGCTGCTACAGTGTGTGTGAGAGGCTGAAAGGATACTATCGGACCCACGGGACCGGTGTGGACCACACTGTGGCCTCATCACATGATGCACGCTGGTACAAATCACAATCACTACAAACGGAGTGGTTTAAAAATGGTGAATATGTTTTTCTGAGCATCACAAACCCCCCAAAAAAAATGACTCAAGCAGTGTGATGAAATGATCTTATCTGTGTTCGCTGGGAGCCGGCAGGAAGTCAAGCGGCTCCGCTCAATAAGGACTGGAAGCAGAACATCTGGGTCATTTTTTTTTTTTGGCCAGATGCCGGAAACATCAAGTATCTCTGGAGCAACTGTCACAGGAACGAATGTATTAAAGGAACAAACTCTTCACATGTTCATACCCACAATAATCAGTGTTCAAATTAAAATTTCATGTTTCATTTCTCTACATTTTGTGTCGCCGTGTTGTCGGGCTGGCTGCAGCTGTCTGACACGACGCTGCTGTTGTTGCCTTCTGGTCTGACGTACAAGGTTTCTATACATTAAACGATCTAAAACAACTAGTGGGCTCATGAAAGAATGATGCTTTTAATCTGCAGTTTTCCATAAAGGATGATGGGTGAATGAATAAATGATGACTTCATTGTGCCCACACAGCACTATTTACCCATGCAGAGTGTGTGTAACGTGTGTGTATTGTGTTTTAAAAGCTGGTTTACAATCCTCAGCGCTCGTATTCACCTCCTGCGAGTGTAAATCATAGATGTGGAGGGGAAGGGACGGACAGGAAGTGAACGCACGTTGCTGATGTTGTTGCTTTGCTGTCCTGCGTCACCCCTCCGATCTCCCACGGTCTCACCTGCCACCTTACATTTACGATAACAGCTGCTCAGCCGATGTGACCTACACATGTATACAGTAGATGTTGCCGCTGTGAGCTCACCAACGTTTGCCCTTCACGAGACCCGACCCAGGACCAGGTCTGGGTCCTGTTGAACACATCCTCCAGATTCAACAATAAAATACAGTAAATGTAAATAAAAGTATCATAAAAGGGACAAATCACATGACCACATGACTGAGTTTAAAATCATCCCAGTGATGATCCATTTTCAGCTCAACATGTTGATCCTCTGAACACAAAGTGGCGTCCACATGTGGATTTATGAAGAGGAGCCACCAGCTCAAGGAGCCTTCAGGCATTTATAGACGAGTTAAATGCACAATATGTAATTTCAGCCACTAGTGTGAAGCAGCAAGGGATCATGGGAGTTGTTGTCTTGGTTGTTAAACCAGCAGCTTCAGCAGGATAGGATTACTCCAGTGTTGATGGTTCAGGATGTTTTTACCTGCAGAGGTCTCCTCCTCTCCAGAACAAACGGACCCGCTGATTACAGGTAAAAACACTGAATAAAGCAGTTTCATCTAAAAGATCGGTGTTTCTATGACGATGTACGGCGACCCATGGACGTCAGATACAGGCTGTTAGCTGAGCTGCTGCTAACGTTTGTTCCTCTGAAACGATCCGTTACTTTGATTAAAATGACAGATTTCTCTGGGTTTGAAAACTGTTGGAAACATTTGGGATAATGTAAGAACACAACAACATATAGAACATAGGTCTAGACCTGAGTGACAACAACCTGAAGGTTTCAGGAGAGAAGCTTCTGTCTGGTCTAGTTGTTTTTACACATTTTAATGAGGAATTATTACACATTAGAGCTTTAAAGATTCGTAAATTTAATAAAATTATGAAAACATTTTTAATATCTTAACAACATGGCAGTGGTGTGATCTTATCAGCTTCCCGTCAAGAGTTTTAATTGCTCAGTTTATAAATCATCATTACAGGTTTGATTGTTGAAGCAGCTTGTGACCGATAAGTTACACAACAACTAAAAACCTTAAATGTAAAAGATCGTTGACTGCATAAAACTACTTGGTGAACCGTCTCTAATGAAATCTAACGTGAGGCCGAGATGTTTTAATTCAGAAACCTGCATAGTCTCTGACGTTCAGCACCGATACAAGAGCTTCTGCCACCATGCACCTTTTATAACTGCTCTGTAAAGCCGTTGTGTTTTTGGGCCTTTTGAGCTCCTTCATGATGAACTGAGCTGCTCACTTCATGCTTCTTTTAAAGATCATGAACAGCCATGAAGAGAACAGGTGGTCTAATTGTTCACCTAAACATGCAAACACGTCATGAAACAGAGAGTCCACAGAGAGAGAGACGTCCTGCTGCAGTGTTTCTCTCTGCAGACATGTGACTGCAGTGGCAGCTCTCCCTCTGAAAACTGTTTTAATCTGACCCAGAATCACATCAGACACCAAGTGCAATAAATGTGAAGGAATTAGACTTAATGACCGCAGAGAGTCACTGAGCGACTGAGGAGCCGCTGTTAACAAATCTGTACAAATAAAAACTCTAAAAAGGTGTTTTAATGTTTGTTTTTACATTTTAATTTTGTTATTGAACTGCAAACAGAGTCCAGCTTGATACGCAGAGTGTCATTAAAGTGCAAGAGAACGATGCTGTTATGTGTCTGACATGATAGGAAACTGAATGTTTGGCGTTTTGGACCACTGTTTGGACAAAATTATAATTATTAAAGATATTTTATAAACAAAACAACTCGTCTAGAAAATAATCAGCAAATTATTTTCATTATCGATTAATCTGTCGACTAGTCTCTCAATTAATTGATTAGTTATTTGCTCCATAAAATGTCGTAAAGATGTGGATTATTGTCTCTTAAAGCCAAAGATGACATCCTCACATCCTGTTTTGTTTTGTCCACAAACCAAATAGAGGACGAAAGAAACCAACAAATATTCACGTGAGACGCTGGAATCAGAGAATTTGGATATTTTCTTCTTTAAAAAAAAAAGATTCAAAACAACTGAGATTATCAAAACATTGGCGATTGATTAGTTGGCAATTAATCGATTAATCGACCGCGCCGGACTGCGGCTGGAAAAGTTGAGCCGGAGTCAACTTTTGGAAAACCGCAACCCGACGTCACGCTGCGGTGGCCAATCACGTAGGTCGGCAATTAGACCGGAGGAGGAACGTTGTTTATTTAGCATGTAGCATTGTAGCATTTCAGCGTTCTGCTTCGGACCAAAGATGATTAATTGATTGATTGATTGATTGATTGATTACTTTATTACAAAGATGATGGAGGAGAGACTCATCGCTGCTGTGAGCTGTACAACCGTATGAGCGCTTCTTCTTCTTCTTCTCTTTTGTTGTTTCATGGCGGTTGGCAAACTACTTTCATACCTTCTGAACCAGGAGGATTAGCAGATCATTAGCAGTTTACAACATGACGTCACACGCCCACAAATCTGCACTGACCCGCAGCGATTCACCAATGTGAATGCAGCCTGAGGAGGTCAACAGAACAAAAACACAACAACAACAACAACAGGCAAAGTCCTGACAGGGTGTGACACACCCTACCCTCCCACACTGTTCCTCTGTCCGGACCAAACCAGCGTTTTTCTCCCCAAAAAGCCAAAAACGTCTCCAGATTGTGTAAATGTGAAAGTGAGTTTGTGTCATTTTTGCACAAACACAGCATTTTATTTAATGTTTGTCTTATTTGTACCAAACACGCCAACCGAGGCAGACTGCAGTCAGGTTTGTGATCTGACCGTCTGAGATGCGTTAAAGTGTTTTAAATCTCAGCTGAATTGTTTCCAGAGAAGAGACAGAACTGTAAAAGTGGCCTTTAGACGATAGAAACACACATTCAATTAATAAGAAATCCAAGAACTGTACAGTAGCTCCAGACTGAGCTTCCAACACCAAACTTCTCTCTCGGGTCTCGTGTTACCCAAAAAAAAAAAAAAAAACACAAACTGCTGCCATCCATCATTAAAGCGAGCGGAGTTTCCCTTTAACGCCTCAGAGTGAGGAGGATCCTCTTGGCTCCGAGCCGGCTGCTGATGAGACAACCTCAGCATGTGAATCCATAATAGGTCACCTATTAATAAAACATCCACACACCCTCCAGCTCTGTGTGTGTGTGTGTGTGTGTGTGTGTGTGCCTAACTGGTTGAGAGTCACCTGATGTTACAACAAATTAGATTTAATCTCTTTAATCTGCTCATAGAGAATCTCAGATTTGGATCTTTGTCGAAATTTAAACAGACTGTATTTTGTTTATATATTTTTAAGACGGGTTAAATTTAAGAATGAAATACGGACTCTGATTGGCTGACGTGGACGCACAGAGAACCCTGTTTGGAAGCAGAGTCTCCAGAGAGAGATTGAACTTTGACCTCTCTCCACCTAATATAATACGAACAGAACCGAAGTGCAGCATGATGAGGAAAGTGGGGACATTTTTGGACATGAAATGTGATTTTGCAAAATAATTAAATGTTTTAAAGTGTTAAAAAAATTTAATTTATAATAATAGTTTCCATTTTGCAATATCACAACAGTTTTAAATGTGAGAATGTTTTTGGAAAATGTGCACATTTTTAAAAAACTGCTTATTTTTTGCATCAGAGATGATATTTTGCAACATTTTTAGAAAATGACAACTTTCATAAAGTGAATAATTTGGATGGAAATTGGAAAATATTTATTTTCTCTGCACCTGGAAAATGGGATATTCTGAAAAGTGGGGACATTTTGGGATTTTAAAGGTTTTGAAGTTTAAATCATTAAAACGAGTTTTAAATGACATTTTTGCAACATAATTAAATGTTTTAAAGTGTTCACATTGTTATAAAGTGAGGACATTTTTGGAATAATAGTTTCCATTTTGCAATATCACAACAGTTAGATATTATTTGGCAAAGTGAGAACGTTTTCGAGGAAGAAGAAGTTTTGGGAAAATGTGTATTTTTTAAAAAGCACAAACCTTTTTTTTTGCATAAGAGATGATGTCATTTTTGGAAAATAACTTTTATAAAGTGAATATTTGGATGGAAACTGGGTTAGGGTTAGGTTTTAGGTTTAGAGTTAGGTTAATACTTCTTTCTCTTCTGTTTAAAACATCTTTGAGCACCTGGAAAAGCTCTCAATAAATAAAGTTTACAGTGAATCATTTACGAAACTGAGGGGAGATTTTGGGATGAGGGTTTTAAAGTTTAAATCATTAAAATGAGTTTGAGGGTAGAATTAGGACATACATGCCAACGAGCTTCATGACATAATTACACACACTCTCTGCTTCCTCGAATCAAAAAGACACACACACAATACAGGAAGGACAGAGCAGGTAAACAGGTAGGAAGTCAAGCAGGCTGAATAATACAGTAGAACAGGAAGTGCGGCCCCATCAGCATCTACCAGGCTGATTTTGTTTTTCTTTACTCCTCTTGTAATCAAACATCTCGCTGTCACACCTCTTCTTGTATCAATTTAAAGACTCTAATTGCCACAAATCACTGGAGCTTCTCGGCACGGTTTAATTAACGCAGTCGTCAACACGAAGGTCGAATTAATTTCAATCACTCAGACACCAACACGACCCTTCAGCTGCCGTCAATCAAACACGGACACCAACACGACCCCTCAGCTGCCGTCAATCAAACACGGACACCAACACGACCCCTCAGCTTCTGTCAATCAAACACGGACACCAACACGACCCCTCAGCTGCTGTCAATCAAACACGGACACCAACACGACCCCTCAGCTGCCATCAATCAAACACAGACACCAACACGACCCCTCAGCTGCCGTCAATCAAACACAGACACCAACACGACCCCTCAGCTGTTGTCAATCAAACACAGACACCAACACGACCCCTCAGCTGCTGTCAATCAAACACGGACACCAACACGACCCTTCAGCTGCCGTCAATCAAACACAGACACCAACACTTCCTTCTAATCATACAAAACCATTAACAATACGTTTAAAATAACATGTTGACCTTGTTTTTGACAGCAAAGTGGGATGGTTAAATCAGTTGGATACTGGCGTGCCGAGGCCTTTACTCTGTCTTCTTCTTTACATAAGTTTTGAGGCTTGTGTCTCTTTAGCTGAGCATGACAACTCTTACTGACTAAATTTTAATCACTTGAGTATTTATAAATAATGACCAAACTGGAGCTGAAAGAATTTATTTCTAAAAAAAAAGCTCAATAAGAACCAAAGAGCCATGCAAAAAAAAGACATGGGAAAGCATTTGGAGTAATTCACAACAAAATTTTAATGTTTAGTTTTCTTTAACTCTGCAACTAAACGTCTAAACGGGGAAATTCATGTGCAAACAGCACAAGGATTTCCGTGTGTAGTTCAGTCTTGTTTTATTCATGTGCTTCATGTGCATTAAAGCTGTCAGACAGCCACCGCGCTTGCTTGTTCTCGGGTTCATGGTTTAAACCCAGTTCGGCGCTGCCAGCTCGCTTCTGTCCGCCGTCAACCTGATTTGTTTACCAAAGCAGTTTTAACAAAAGCACTTAAGCCAGAAAGCACTTTGCAGAGCGCAGGAAGGCCAGAAATAACGCGTCACATCTACTCAGAGCACACATTACACGAAAATGAGTTCATATGATTTCACTGCGGGAAGAGAATCATATTCATATTAAAGTAGGAGGAAGGAGGTGAACTGAGGAGATCGCTTTGTCATCTTCATCCTTCCTTCCTTTTCTCCTTTACTATTTTTCTTGTCTTTTTTTCCTGCATACCGCCCGCTTTCTAATCCATCTTCAACACCTTCAAACCTACTTTCTCTCCATCGTTTTGTTGCTCTGTTTCTCACTTTTTCCTTTCCAAGCAAAGGAAAAGTTTCAGACTTTATTTCTGTCTGTAGGGAGAGTGTGTTATTGCCTGTCATTTTAATCTAATCCCAGTAATAATTACAGCTGCTACTCTCGTCCAAAGCATCATCCTTATATTTTAAGATGGAAGTCAAACATGTTTTTTGCTAATCTGCTAATAAATGAAAACATGCAACATATCAGCCTGTTTGGGAACCAACCAATAAAACCATCAGGAGAGCAAAACCCCGTAAAAGCTCATTAAAAATATGGTGTTGTAATAATATCAGCATCAGGTCGGTACTGCTGTTCTCTTTCGATTCAATTTTTAGCCCATATTTGTTTACATCTTGTCAAATTGTCTATTAGCAACTCCTGATTGCAGTGCAGCCATGTATGTACAGACAACTATCACATTATTGTTTCCATCCTTCCCTTTTTTTAAGTGCTTGTTCAATTTGCACATAAAAAACATGAGTGGAAACCAGTTAAAATATTGCAAAAATGTTTTTTTTAATGTTTGGATGAGGTGGAAAAGTTAATGTACTGATAATAGAAAAATGCAGTGGACCCTAACACGAGAATAAATAGTGACGTACAGGAAGCATGTGACTTAAAATGTCCCTGAAACTTCCCGCCTTCCTGGAGAGATGAGGAGAAATGGCGGCAGATGTTTTTCTCTGTCAGCCCTCTTCTTCGTCTCCGGGTAGCGCTCAGTTCAATATGTGTCTGTATAATTAACTCAGGAATGTTATTGTTGTTCACTGTCCTCTCCATTTCCACTTTATTCTTTTTGTAGGAAGAAAAAGAACACAAAGACTTCCTCTCACCGGCTTGGCTGTCAGCAGTGGTTAGAGCTCCGGGAGACAAGAGGAGGAGAGAAGAGAGGAGGACGAGGGGAGGGTGAAGAAGAGAGGAAGAGGAGGATGAGAGGAGGTGTTTTTATTCATCTTTCTGGGTAATTTTTGGAAGGATGAAACCTCTAGTGCGAGAGATGTCAAAATAAAAGAGAGGAAGAGATGGAAAGAGATTTTTTAAAAAAGGTTTGACTTAAAAAAAAAAAAAAAAAAAACTTCTCTGCCCTCGCAGCGACAGTTCAGCTCGCAGCCGAAGTTACATAAAACACCAACAAAGAAATAAAAAGCACAAAGTTTTCAGATGCAACAATCAGGCCGCTTTAAAGCATTTTCAATGTTTTGCTTTCTCGTATCTTTTATTTCTCGAATGTCCAATGACTTTGAGAGATTTTTTTTCTTCTGTAGTTTGATGTGTTTCCATGGTAACAGACGTTAACCTCTAGAGATAACAATAAAAGTTTATTTCACGGCTCAGATTATAACCAGTTATGGCCAGTTATTTTTTCACACATCTGATGCCTGTAGCACGCTCCGAACACAACACAAAGACATTTTTGAGTTTCCAAAACTATGAAAGTCAGACTCATGTATGTTAGGTTAGCCGGGAAATTACCCTGTAAGTTGTACGAGTCCTGTCATGAGTGTAAATTCAGCAGGACCAACCGAGCCAGAATGGCCATATTTTGGGAAATACACCACGGTGAAAATATCACAAACTCGCAGACAAATTCTTTAAACCTCTACCGTCCAATAAAACACAGCCGAGCAAAATCAGAACGAGTAAAAATCATAACCTTCTTAAAAGAGCTAAACTTCTGCCAAAAGTCTTTTTCCATAGAAATACCATTAAAACACAACTTTTAACATGGAAACATTAAATTAAAACTAAATAAAATATGCAGACTCGGTGCCCTGGTAGCCTACTGGAATCAAACATCTTTAATTTGTCAAATAAAAGCAAACATGCCAAAATAATCTAAAATAAAATAAAAATAAACAAACAAGCTAAAATGCAATGTACCAGTTTTCCTTGATGCGAGAGGAACAGCAAGTTATTCCTCCATAAATAACACGGTGCTGCTGTTGTGCTGTGCTGCTCTGTCTTGTCTGTCTGTGCGCTATCAGTGTCCCCTTTTCGTGGCATAACGTTATCAGTTGGACGTGGCCGTGTGGCATAAGAGCGTGTGAAAAGTGTCAATTGCTTGAGTCTCACAGTCGGAGCATGAGAGTTGGCAGCTCTGAGCCACCAAATGTACAGAAAGTGAGCTAAAGAGCAGCAGCAGCAGCAACTAAGCTCACAGATCTGTCAGTCAGGATCAGACACTCGCTGCTACAAACAGCCTGGTGTTTCCTCCCGAGCGCAAACAGTCTGTTAATTGGCTGGAGATGAGAGAGGGGCGATGATTCTGCTGATGATCTCCACTCGGCATCGATGCCTGGCTCAAAGGCCTGTTGGTGAGAGTTTCTCACAGTCTGTGTGATTCCTGTAAACCTCAGGAAACTGTTTCTGTTGTTGTTCCAGGAGGCTCTGAATGCTTAAAACTGTTCCAGGAAAGATGATGGTAAAACAACTTCTTTAGGGCATTCTGGGAGGAAAGAGAAATGTGCTTCTTTGATGGTATTTCTGCTTTATTAGATACACATCTAGGTCAACACACACATCACATACACATGTATTTCTCTTTCTGACTCAGAGATTATATCATTAACGAGGGTGTGTGCATGTTTCTGCTTTATTAGACAGTATACAGTGGAATGAGAGAGATAGACGAACCAACACAACGATCAGAGTGGCCTCGGTTGTGCTTGCTAGGAAGCACATGTTGTTCACCACTGAAAAAATAACTTGTAATTATGACTTAATGTCTCAGAGTTTTACTATGAATGAAAAGTGTGGTACAAATTAAATGTATCATTGTTATCATCATCATCATCATCATTATTATTATTATATCAATTACAAACAGAACAAATTATGAGATAGTTTTGTAGTTTTCTCATCATTACAGGATGTTTTCTTGTCATTATGAAATTTTTCTAGTTTCCCTGCAGTTATGAGACACTAAGAAGATACCAAAGTCATAATTAAGAGATAAAGCCTTCGTTGTTTTCCTTTGGTGAATGCAGTGCGCTTCTGTGGGTTAAAATCAAAGTGAACATAAATTTTGAAATGTGTCGACATCTGTATTTATTAAAATAGAAACTATCTGTTCTGTCAGACAGTCGTGAAACAGATGACTGAAAATGCTGAAACATCTCTTGGGACAAGATTCATTCATACAGAACACAAAACTCATTTTAGGCTTTACATACAAGATGTGAGTAAACACATCTGTAAAGTTGCTTGTTAGCTTAAAGCTAATATACATTTGGTATTTTGGCTGTTTGAGGTGCACAAAAACAGGCATGCTAGCAGGTCTATGAGGCTGTACTAATGCTAACATCAGCATGCTAACATGCTCACAATGATAATGCTAACTAGCTGATGTAGCAGGTATATTGTTCACCATGCTAGTTTCGCATGTTAGCACGCCACTATGTTGCTACTTATCACTTGATGGATTATTGTGCTGATACAGAACATTCAGTGATGTTTTCATGCAAACATGCTCACAGTGACAATACTTACAGTACATGCTAATGTTTAGCACATATAATGTTCACCATCATAGTTTAGCATGCTCATATTTGCTAATTATCATTAAACACGAACAGCTGAGGCTGAAGGAAGGTTTCTTGCAGATAATTGTTCATAAACCAGTGTTGATGGTGTTGTATGTAAAATAGAGGATCACCAAAGTAATTACATTTCATCCCGACAGCATGAATGTGTGAACCACATTTCATCAATAGTTGTCACTCAAAACCACTAACTCAAGTTTTCAAACTGTCTGTGTGTCTCCAGCTGGTAATATTTTATCAGAAAATAAACATATTTCAGAAAAATAATGGAATAAACAAAGTGAAATCAAGTCGAGCAGGATTCATCTTCACGCACCGATGTTTCATTTCCGTCTATCTGATGGTTGCTGTGACGATGAACTGATCAACACTAACTGACTGACATTTCCATCTGTAGAAAAAACAAACTGTTAAAGAAATATTTTGTATTTTGAGGCAGTGAAAGTGTTTTGAGAAAATGCAAATGCACACACACACACACACACACACACACACACACACACACACTTTCTGCTCCATCTCTGAACCAGCAGTTATCTGCTCTCTCTTGTCAAACCATTAGCAGCCAATCAGCGTTTAAATCACTTTCTAATTGCTTTTTATGCCAGTTGTCATGGAAACCAAGCTACTCTTTGAAGCCATTTGATGGTTTTTAGGTTCCTTCAGGGCTATGAGTGTGTATATGTGTGTGTGTGTGTGTGTGTGTGTGTGTGTGTGTGTGTGTGTGTGTGTGTGTGTTTCAGGATAGAAGTACGGCAAGCACTGATGATTCGCAGATTTACTGGGCCACAAATAAATACAGAGTGGGGTGCAGCGACTTAGGCAGCAACACACACACACACACACACACACACAGTCGTGCTCGTGCTGTACTGGTGGATGTACAGAGCTGGCAGGGAGGCAGGCAGCTGCAGGGAGGAGTGTTTTAATCCTCAGATCTGCAGCAAAACTGTTCTCGCTGAGCTGGAGGCCTGCAGGGAGCCGAGAGAAACCAGAAACCAAAAGGTCGCAGGTTCAGTCCCACATCCACATTATCGGCGGATGTGGTTAAAGTGTTCATAAGCAAGACCCACACTTGCCCCCCCCCGGCCACCTGATATAACTCTTCTTCTTCTTCTTCTGCAGCGGTAGCTTCATCACACATCCACACCAAGCAAAGTAAATCTCAGAATCTGCGTAGCTGTTTTCTACTGAGACTTCAGATTCAGGATGTTTTGCATCAAGTAAAAGAACTCGTATATTAAGATAAAGTGGCACCATTCACTGTTTTATGTTTATAATATGTTTGAATGTTATTACTGGTGGTACTGAAGGTTTAGCTAATTTTAACAGCTGGGTATATTTGGGTTTATTGGCTACTGAGTATATGATTCATACATAAAAGGTGACTAATTATAGCTATTAAATACATGTGGTGCAATAAAAATGTCATATTATTATTAGAAATGTAAAGGGACAAACACAGAGTTCAAGCTTTTTGAGTTCAGTATATAAAACAATAGTGCACATGAACAGTATTTGTTTCAGTAACTTACGGTTAGATTTACAATTTTATTAAATTACAATATTGAAAACATGTTCCTGTTAGCGTCAGCTGCTGCGACGCTTCTTTATAAGGTTCAGTGAACAGGCTGCACTGTACTAAAAGGGTTTCTGCATCCTAATCTGTATTTTCCCCTCTAAAGTTCAGCTGAACTGATGTGGTTCATGCCCCACTGCATCAATATTTGAATCATACAACAGAGCAAATGAAAACAGAGTCGTCTCTTTCACAAACGCATCACTTTCGGGGGGGGTTTAAAGCTCGGATGCTTTTCAGACAGACGGTTTGTCTTTTGAAAAGCGTCTGTTAAGCTCATTGAGCTCGTCATCGCTCGCTGACAGGGTGGAAAAAGATTGTACGACACCCGTCTTTATCTGGCTCTGACTCTCTCTCTCTTTCTCTGGCTGTATTGCTGCACTATCACATTGAAATGTTCAACACTTCATCCCGCAACTTATCAAAAAATGACTCCTGCCTGAAGTCATTCAGCGTCTGAACTAAAGCTTCAAATAAATCAACAGCTTCTGAAAAGACTGTAACACACCAGGAAGAAGTTTGTAACGAGACGCTCGATGAATCCAGCAGACCTGGAGCCTCAGCGGATCCTTCACCACTGTGTTCTTGGGTTATCTCTTAGAGTGCCTGCTTCAGGGCAGGCAGTCTATCCACGTTACAGAGAGCTATAAGTCGACGTGTCCTGTTGAGTGTCACTTAATCAGTGGAGCTCTCTTGGTGCCATGGTTTGCCATTTAGGATGAATATATGACCCAGATGTGAGCACATATAGTTTTTTCTCGTAAGGAGAAGAACTCCTCTGCCTCCAGGACAGCTTCCACTGTATCTACTTCAACTAAATTTAGACATCGGGGCATTGCAATGGATGTAAAAGGCATATCTTGCTTACTCTTTGATTCAAATGCTCACCGCTCATGACGGCAGTCTGCTGTCATATGATCGGCCTACGAGGCTGTTTTTGTACTCTAGGCCACGACTTTCCCATACGTGGATTGTTTTTTTTTTTCAGTAAGCTCTGCTGCAAATGGAGAAAAGGCTCCTGGATAGCATCATTGAATTAGTAGCTAAGTACTACACATATCTGTTTTTGTTTGTTTTTTGCATCGGCTGTGACGCTGTTGGCAATTGATTCTTGAATTGTTGTGTTCCCTTTATTATCTGAGACTCATTGTGTCCTCTTTGAGCAATATGCAGCAGTAACTAGTAGCTCTTCCCCTGTTCTTATTATATATCCCCTCTGCTCTGAAACCTGCTTGTTCTTCCTTGTTTAGGACATCTGTCAGTGTTACATTAGTTGTTTCAGCTCTCTGATCATCCCTCCACGTAATCACTGCTCGTTGTTGATTGCAAAACCTCTGTAAGTTGCTTTCTTCCATTTTTTGAATCTGGATAGTGAATCAAATACTGGTCGGTAGGTCTTCTTTACATTCTGTAGAGAAAGACAAACCAAAATATGTATATTTTATTAATCTCAATCATAAGACTATGAACTGTAATTACATCACTTTACAAGCAGGCAGATACAAACCTGGTGGTCCAGTCTGTGTCTCACACTGCTGGTGTGTCACTCTCAGGATCTTCATCCGTCCCTCCTTCCTGCTCTCCCTCCTCAACAAGTCTTAATCCTTTGTCTCTCTGTGGCGCTCTCCACTTCCTGCTGTTACTCTTCGGCTCTCTCAACACCTGGATCATCTGGCTCCGGCTCAGCGTCTGTCTCATCCTTGTCGTTTTAATTTCGGGGGTTGAATGAGAGCAAAAAGCCTTTGTGTGCTTACATTTCATCATGTACCCACATGCCATCACCAGGCTGACAATTCATGAAGATTTGTCTTTCAAACACCATCACAAAACTTAAAACAAATATTAATGCATGTAAACTATCAGCTGTTCATGCTGGCTGCTTTTAAGTTTACTAGTCAACAACAACAATTCTTCACCAGTTACACAAATAAAATACTTTTGTCTCTTCAAGGAGGTCTTTGATTCTTGCTTCCAGTCAGAGAGGACAGGTTGTTGAACCAGTGGCATTGTACCGCTCCAACAGGTCCGACTACAATGTTGAGCCATATTTGTTCTGCTTTTGATTGCAAATCGATAATTGCATTATTATTTTACAGTCTTCAATCAAACGGAGGCCACAGGAGGGTCTAGGCTCAGTGTTACTGGGGCACTGGCCCCTGTTGGCCCCCCCAAAGCCTCTGATGGGAAGTTTACTGTCATGGCCTACTAGGCTGTGTGCAGGTGGGCGGGGAGATCGTCATGGCAGCTGGGTTTACGAGACACACCTGCGCCTCATTACTATCAACCAGCTATTTCAGCCAACCCTCTACACACCTTGTGAACTCTGCAGCCAAGTGGATCCTCAGCCACATGTGTTTTCTAGGTACCCCTTCGAGAAATTGACTGTGCTTTTTGCTCCCTCACCAGTTGAGACTCTCCTGGACACCTTAAGTTCCCTTTTCTTCAAGTCTTCAACCACATTTAGCATCAAGTTCACCAAACACTTCAGTTCGTCCTCATAAATCAAACCTCTGTCTTGCTTGTCCGAGTATGTAAGCTAAGCATCCAAACAGGATGTTATGTTAGAATGAAATTAATTCTAATAACAATTAGCTCTGCAAAGCGAGCTGCATCTTAATTTACATGTCCTCTAAATGGATCATAAACCGGTGAGCGTTATTGTAAACGTCATTATGTGCCATGAAGGAATGGAAAGCTTGACAACCGTAGCAGCAGTAATTTAGGCAGACGGGGCTTAGCGAACAGTCAATTACAAGCTGGCACTGCGACATCATCATTATTTTTTGGAAAAATTCCCATCAACCTGTTTCACACATCTTTATCGAACGCATGAATAGTTTCATTTTCTCGTCGTCTTTCCATTTGAATGACACGTCCTACATGGAATTATTCACACACATTGATCAAGAACAAACCAAAACCTCCCCGCATGTAACAGCAACAAAATAATAACATCATCCTAAAATGAAAAACATAGAGCTGTAGTCTGCTGGTCGACTAGTCGGTTAATTGGTCGATATGCTCTCATTGGTGGAATAATCTCCGTGTTACTTTCATAAGGAGAAAAGTGCTACATCAGCAGCTTTCCAGGATTAATCCATTATTTCCTGCAGCAGGGGGGACAGTGGGGGGGACACAAACTACCTGTGGAAACAGCGGGGGTGTATTCAAAACACCCCCGCTGTTTTCACAACTTTGGACTCGCCCAAACTAACGGAGACTTCTGGTCTAACTGTTCTCAACGGTTACTGAACGTTTACTGAATCAGTGTTTCTCCTACAATTATATCAACGAGAACCAAAAAAATATGTTTTAATGCCAGAATTAACGCCAAATATCCACTCATTCAGAAATATTTAGCGTTTAGGAGCGTGTGCAGCTGTTCAGGACGTGAGTTAACTGCCGTGTCGTTGCCTGGGAAACGAGTGTAACTCTGTTAAGTAATATGGCATTGCGTAATATGTTTGCGTAGCAAGTTGGACACAGAGAAAGTGACGGTGGACACGAGTGGAGCAGAGGAAAAGGTTAGCGGTAAGTTGTCAGTCTGGCAGTAAATGTACAGCACAGACTACAGTGTGTCAGTTAATAAATTATTAAAAAGTCACATCTGTCCCCCATGACTAATCAATTAGTGGAAGATTATGTACAATTTTGGTCAACCAAGATCAGAAGACATAAAAAATAATGTTCCAGCAATAGAAATGAAATATATATATATATATATATATATATATATATATATATATATATATATATATATATATATATATAAACGTGCCCAGAAACACAAACATGATATACACATTTAAACAAACACAACCCAAACAAAAGGAAAAAATCTACATTTGTGCATCAGTTTATGTCAGTTAGAACTTTATATATCTGACCCAGTTTCTAAATAGTCTGTAATCTATATAAATTTATCATAATTAGTGTGCCAAATGTCTGTAACAAGACCTTCACAGTGAGTCTGGTCTTCACTTCCACAAATGGTTGTTTGAAGGTCAAGAGCTGGTTTCAGGGTTCATGTTGGGATTATCTTAAGGTTTGTGTTCAGGGCTCTCAAGTACAGAAGTGTGTGTTTGATATGCAAGCCCTGTGTTCATCAGAGATCTCAGGACTAACTAACATTAACAACAACACACCGTCAGCAACGCACATACACTACTCCTTTACATAGTACTGTGTGTGTGTGTTTCATCACACACTGTATTTATGTTGACAGCTGTGGCTCCTCTGCTCACATAGAAACAAAGAGATGAGAGCAGAACATGTTGTTGTTTATTAGATGTCATGAGACAGAAGCGTGATCCGCTCTGACACCATCTACTGAAGTCTCTTTAGTCTGATGACATGCTCCGTACCACATGGACCAAACCACATGACTCCCACAGAGACAGCAGCCAAATTTCCCCTTTTTTTTACAAACTATCTAGGATGCACATTTACACAATATCTAGTTTTCCATCCATATTTAATACATTGTTTTTCTGCAGAAGAAAATTCAAATGAATGTGTGTTTGTATCCAGTCATGTTGTGTTGATATCAGGAGATCAACAGCTGCTGGTGCTGATTCTCCAGTCAGTGTAATTTAACCACAAAGAGGTTTTATTGCATCCAAACCATGAAGATAACGTGATGGAAATATGACATTTCTGTTTGTTTCATGTATTCATCTCCTCATTGCTCCACAGTCAAGCATTTTTGGAGTTTTTTTTCACAATATTTCAGGATTTTATTTTAAATTTTCAGTGTTTTCACTCTTTTTTTATGAATAAAAACAAATAAAAACAGTAGAGTTTTGACTGATATTAAACTGGGGTGCCAATCAAAGTCTGAAAATCATATTTTTAGTTCCTGTAATAAAAATCAATCCTAGAAATGATACTCGCAAATGAATTCGAAACCTTTGGAATAACCAGGAACTGACAGATAGCAGTACAAAAAAAACAATTACAGTTCACAGTTCAGAGTGTATTTCTACAATAAGTGCTTACTAATAATAAGAGCCAACCCACCTCCTGCTCAGCAAATGAACAATTTACAAATTCATCCTCTTCAGGATCCTGGTAAAACCAAAAACAGGATGTTCAACATTATCTGCAAGTGTTGGCCAACACAGATAAAGCGGAGTAAAGACCTCCTGCCACTCAAAAGCAGCTGGGCAGTTTTCCCCAGAGACTCTGTTGTTGGACATTTGGGAAGTCGGCAGGTTAATGAGAGATGAAGCGCTGGAAGGTCTAACAAATACCTGACTGTTTTGGCTCGTGGTGGTTGGTGGGTTGGCGGTCACTACATCACCTAATGTGATGATGACTTCTTTATAAAACTTTGGAGGATCCTTTTAAAAGAACTGGTCTTGGTCTGGTCACTAATTCTGGAGCGGTTCCCTTACTGACTGCAAGGCTGCTAGGAGTGCTTTGCATGCTGGGATGTTGACGAGTGAAGAATCAGTTGCTAGCAGCTAGCCGGAGAATGAATCGCGGTCCAACCTGGACTAACAGCCGAGTATGTTGTCTTTGATATTTGGGCAGATAGGAGCTTCTTCAGGTCGTTCCTCCTGACACATCTGACCAATGAGAGGAGAGCACGCTCTCACAAGAACCGCTAAAAACAGTTTGGAAACAAAATACACTTAGAAACAAACCAAACTAATTTACAAGTCAGTGCCAAAAGCAATCAAACAGTATAACAAAACCTTCTTCTGGTTCGTTGCCACGCAGTGTCGAAGTAGCAAATGGTTTTAGAAACGCAGCGAGAGCCTGTTTCTAAGGTTCAGCTGACTCACAACATGGAAATACATCACAGCGTGGCGGCACCTGGAAATTGGGCTTATGGCAGGGGTGCAGCGCTCCCCTCCAGTATTCAGTATGGAGATGGGGGTGATCATTAGGACTTCAAATTGGATTGTAGAAGAAGAAGAAAGGCTGGAAGGGATTCACAACTATGGCTTTGATGGCACTTTGTACAAAAAGCAGCTGCTTGACAGATTGCATTACAGCCCAAAACGGGGGAGGATTAAAGTCGTGCAGATCAAGAAGCGACGCGATAATGAAGGAGAAACTGACAAAAGATTCTCCAATCTAACAAAGCTGAAGGTGAAATGTAAACCTTACAAACGAAGAACAAATTCAAATAAAGACAGAACACGATGGTGTAACGGATGTGAAGAGTTCACGGGTTTATAATCAGATTTAAACAAATTTTACTTTAAGTCACATTCGTAAAATCTGGATCTTATTTTTATAGTTTTGACCACGACAGAAGACAATGGAGGTAAAGATACTCTCAGTTTTACTGCACTGTTCTCTATACGAGCCCAATTCATATGTAACAGACACATAAGAGACAGAAAGTAAGTTCACACCCAGTTTTTTGTTTGTTTTTGTCTCAAGTATGCTGAAGCTGGATCCAGATAAAGCCTATTTTCTCTCTGAGAGACAGACCAACAGTGCAGCAGCAGACATTTCACAAAGTAAACAAGCAACTGGGTTTATTGAAGTTTATTGAAGACTTTAAATTTCAAAACCTGGCATACAAAGTGCATATCTACAGAACAAGAGAATATAAAATAAAATACATTTAAATAGATGTGAAAAATATGAAGGAAGAAGAAGGATAAAGAGGCCATGTTATGCTTTTTTTGTGTTATTTCTAATGTTTTATACATGTGATACTGAACTAATATTCACCAACAGTGCAACACTTTTTAAAGTCGCCAAAGGAGAAAGCTGCACACTGCACCAGTATTTGCAGGAAAACTTTAAATTGTTGTTGTGACAATAATGTTACTGTAGAGAACAATGAAGGGAACGTTAACGTTGTGTGTCTGAAGTCATGCAGTTATGTAACTCTGCTCTCTGATCCTAACAGGGCTTTTAAAAAAAATCTCAGGCACTGCAGAAAAATATTAAAGCGGACAGAGATACCAGGTTTGAAAATTAATGTTGTGATTTGTGTTTACATTTTTTTATTGTTTGAGTTTTCAGAGTGAAAAGTGATGAGACAGAGGATGAGAGAGGATGATGGGAGGAAGAGAACAGCAGGGTGATCCTTTTAGTAAAGCAACATGATTCAAAACAACTCTCAACGCTTTTCCTCATCTCTCGTCAGGTTTTTGATTCACCCGCTGTTCGTTTGTTATAGAGGAAGTTTGTTTCAACACCGGCCAAAAAGTTTAACAAAATCCTCCTTCATCCAAACAGTTTGGGGAGCTGAGGGGGGAAAACATGTCCGCTCTGCAAGAAAAATGCTTGTCAAGCTAAACAACTCAGCATTTTTATCTTCTTATCAGCAGACAGTTTGTCAAGCTGTTTCCTCGTCGTCAGTATGATTCTGATTTAGATTATGTTGAGGTTTTAAAACATGAACTCCGACCTCCCTCGCTATCCTCTGATCTAACTCTTTCAGCTCCTCACCAAAGCAGATATACGGCACTATGAGAACCATTCATCTGTTTAAAGAACAAAGGCTTTTCAAGTCAACTACATCAGATATTTTCGCTGCAGCTGAAGATGGATTGAACCACGATGACCATGAAATCCTCTTTGGTTGAGCTTTTGATTCATATTTTTTATGGCCATTATTTATTTTAAATACTAATTTATTTGATTGTATCAATATTTAAAATGTTTTACTCCTTCTTATCTATTTAATTACTACATTCCCATCATTTTTTTATCTCTATTTGTGTGCATGAAATTGTTTTACTGTTTATATTTGTTTTGTCTTATTGGCTTGTCCGTCATCTGTAAAACATTTTAAATGGCACTACCTTGTATGAAAGGTGTTATACATATAAATTTTATTAATTGAAGCAGGTATGTGAGCTAACAGGCGAGGGACACACACACTAGAGGCACATGAAGGCAGAGAGAGAGAGTTTTGACAGCAGTATTGATTATTTTCTGAATTAATTTCATGCAGAATCTGGTTGCATAATAATGAAACTGAATGTAATGACTACTTTATCTATCTTTTAAGGGTGTGCCTGAATCCAAATATGTTAATCGGCAAAGCACAAATCGTGGCGTTTTTTACAAACATTTATTTTGTACATTTTGTAATTTAAAAATTATTTGTTTTCAGCAACAAAAAAAACCCAAACATGTCAAAAACTAGCATACAGGTCCGTTACATCGCCATCTCAGTGTCCCTCCTCTGCTCCGCTGTTGCGTCTATCAGCAGGTCTCAACAAGCGGGGTCACATCCACCTGCTACATGACGCACATTTCCTTATTTGGACTCTCCATAACCTCTTGTTCCCCTTCTCCTTTCCACAAAGTTACGTTGTAAAAAGTAAGCAATGAAATAAATGAAAAGTGCAAAGCAAGAATCATCATGTTGTGCTGTCTCTGTGTTATGGATGCATAAATACCTGCAAGTCTGTCTGCACAATTGCAATGAGCATGTTTTAGCTCAGTAGTCAGTGTAGTCATCTATGATCTGGGAGACTAGAGTTTGAGACCCAGTTTGGGAACCTCCTTCATAAGATAGTTTATTCATAAACATTTATTTTAACACATTAATATCCTAAAATTAAAATACAAATATAAACAATTTTGTTGCCTCAACAAATAGATACAAACACTGGGCTCCAAAAATTCAGCTCTCTCACCAGGGAAGCTACCATGGAGCTTCTCACCATATTAAAACAGCATGCATCGCGCCGGGGTGTCAGGCAATAAATCACACTTTCTCCTCTTTAAACAGCACTCAAGACTCTGCTGGGAGAGAAGATGGTTGTTTTTAACAAGATCATCAGATGCCAAACTCACAGAAAACACTGAGTTGAAACACAAAATGAATCCTGATGTGAAGACTTCTCCACGTCTGTCCAAAAACTAAACATATGCAGAGACGCTGTGACTAACACACGAGTGGATTTCAGAGTGTTTTTCACCCTCTTAAGAATGAAAATGAACCTAAATTTTGAACAATAGATGGAGCAGCTTTGAGGTCTGTTTTGTTTTAATGCGAGGTGAGCAGCGCAGCGGGGGTGTATGCCTGATTTAACTCCTCAGAGCCTAATGGACGGAGCTCTGGGAGTGCAGCTCACAAAGCTTAATCAGCCATGTGTCCCTGCTTGCTTCAGCCCACGCAAAGTCTTCCACATGTTAAAGAAACATTTCCACAGCAACACACAGGCTCACCTCGTTCCCAGCAAATCACCCACAACGAGCTCCAGGAGATGTTTCCACAGACATCTCAGCGTGGTTTCAGCTGAGGAGACAGCAGTGATCCCACCTGGAAAAAGGTCGGAATGGCAAAACTATGAAAAAATGATGCAATAATGCAGGTTTTTATTGAAAGATAGAACAAAGGAATTATTCACAGAAGCTGCAAAAATAAAAATAAAAAACTTTTGGTAACAAGACTTGACCAAACCTGATCTGATTTTGAATCTGTAGTTGAGCCTTTTGATCCTCCAGAGAGACAAAGATTGACATGAGTATGGGTTTGATTTTCCTCCAAATCATCACAGTCAGAAACGATTTATGCGGCTAAAAATGTTTTTAGATCTCCACAAAACATTTGTCTTTGTCTCAAGCTGGTGATTAACACAGCTAGTAAATGAAACATGTCCCTACTCAGACCAGTTCATTGGTGAGATGTTTACCACACAAGATTTGTTGTTATTTTCTTACATGAATTATTTTTTGGTCACACAAGCTACAAGTTCAGTCCTCTTGACATAAACTGTTTCTCTTGATTCAGGAACAAAGACCATGCCTTGCACACATCCCATTTCCACACTTTAGACTATTTCCCTCCCACCCTAACTCCTTTGTGAACCATTCTCTCAGTTTGAACCTTTATCCAGTCTATGGTTTGAACACAGGCCCAAGTGGATCCATATGCCGAAACAGCTCCTCCACCCTGAGTCTAAACCCCCCTAGTTCCCACTTACCTTTCCGCCATTGATGTCTCATCAATGAACACCATGCATCCCCCCATCAACCCTTCCTCCCCTCATCCCTTGACCCTCCACCCTTCTCCCTCCATCCCAAATCCCTCCTTCAATCTACATCTCAGCTCTCTTCTGTCATTTTCCAAATAAACAATGTCAAACCATATTCCTGTTGATTTCAAACCACATTGCTTTGGTCTGGGTTAGTGACAGAATGCATATCTGTGACCCCGAGGAGGAAAGAGCATGCAGTCTGTGCCCACTTTGGCTTTTTCTATAAATAATAAAAACTGGTACATACTGAAGGGTGGCCCTTCCTGTTTTAAATACATTATCCTCTCTCTCTCACCTCCAGCTACGCCTCACCATCAATAAATCATCCAATAATGTGATGAATAATTTGCGACAAGTCGACTAATACCACGCCGCCAAGTTCTCTCCACCTGTGCTTTCCACATCTTTATTTCATATGCTGTTAATCCTTTTAGCCAGAGAGCTTTCATCTGTAGGTGGAGGAGAATCCAAAAGAAACAGTGTTGGAGGTTTGAACGCCATCAGAGTCGAGTTTAGTTTGTTTTTAAAGCAGCACGGAGACAAAAGTCAATGGGAGCATGAACAGAGTCTGGAGATTCACACACATTCAGATCATAAGATAACCAGACGGGCTTCAACCAACCGGCATCTGGTCAGTAGGGACGTCACAGTATACTGAGCAGCTACCACGATTTGAGGCCACTAGATGCTCCAACTGACTCCCGTTCAAAAAGCCTCAACTTCTCTCTAGACATACTAAGTCAATCATTTTTTTCAACAAGTCATTATGGTCTCAGTTGCTCTATCTAATAAGTGTGCTGGCGCTCATTTTGGAAATGATTGCTCCATTAATAAGATTTGAAGACTTTTAGTAGCTTTGACGTCTGCCACATAGGCTCACCTTCTGCCTTCCCCGGCTCCAGGACTCACACTGAGTCAGATTATTGTCACGATATTACACTAAGTTTAATGTTACTTGATTATGATACTTGCCCTTTCGGCACAATTTAGCTAAAGTAGCTAATGTTAGACCACCTCCTCTAAAGGGTCTCTGTGTGGTTGTTTTGGTCTGAGTTCAGATCTGTTCAAACTCATCGTATCAAGGAGGAAAACCAACCAGTCACATTTAACCGGACTGAACTACACAGGGTTGGAAAACAGTCCTATGAGTCTCCATCATAATACACACATTAGCTAATTAGCAGTAAACAAAATAACAAGATGATGGAGCAAGATGAAAAGTCAAGAGATCAAAGGTATCACAATACAACCTCTGGGGAACATGAATGTGTGAAGCAAATTATACAACAATCCATGCCATAGTTCTCAAGATACTTCAGGCTCATGGTGTCACTAAAGGAAAGATTTGAAAAAGTTTGTCAGAGATCAGCTGTGCTTCTCTGGCCTCAGCTCTGAAGTCCAACCCCTCCCATCTGAGAGAGCTGGATCTGAGTGGAAACAAGCTGCAGGATTCAGGAGTGAAGCTGCTGTGTGCATGTTACTGTTGTAGCTGCTGGAGGTGGAGCTAGTTTACACTACTTTATATACAGTTAGCTAGTTTAGTCCACTGCTTCCCAACCTAGGGGTCGGGGCCCTCCAAAGGGTCAGCAGATAAATCTGAGGGGTCGTGAGATGATTAATGGGAGAGGAAAGAAGAAAAAACAAAGTTCTGATACACAAATCTGTTTTCAGTTTTTGGACTTTTTCTCTAATCTTTGATTTTTGCTGAAATATTGGATCATTTGAACATTTATTGAAATGAAAGCATGTGAGAAGTTTAGAGGGAAAAATCACTATTTGGTGGAGCTGTTAACAACTCATAGACATGTGAAATGTGACCCCGACTACACACTGCTTTTTGTAAGACGTCAAAAGACAAAAAGGTTGGAAACCACTGGTTTCATCTTTAACAATGTGTTGTATTTTAAAAGCTTGTTATATTATCCATTGTGTCAAATCTTCATCTGAAAAGTAACTAAAGCCGTCAAATAAATGTAGTGGGGTAGAAAGTACAATATTTCCCTCTGAAATGTAGAAAATAGCATCACATGGAAATACTCAAGTACAGGACAAGTACCTCAAAACTGGACTTAAATACAGTAGTTGAGTAAATGTGGTTACCCTGGAGTTACTTTCTACCACTGTCTAAGTCACCTTTGAACAAAATGAATCGTAAACTTTAAACCTGTGTTCAGTTTTCACCCCTGCCTCTCTGCCAGTCACTGCTGTGCACTCAACCTCAGTACGAGAACATGAGTCAAACTCCAGCACACAAACACCCACAACAGAAACCACACAGTGAAGATTCAGACACAAACATATATGGGGGAGACATAAAATAACAGAAAGGGAGGGACTGTAGTGCAGACAGTGACAGCTTTAAGTTGCATTCAGGTTGTGTGGGAGTTTGAACCGGTGTAACAAAGCTGACAGCTCGGAGATCTTCAAGCTGAGAGCTATTAAACACACTGACTGAAGATTCCTGCAGAGTTTGTTTGTTCTGAATAATGATAGTAATTCTGTCACAGCTGAAACATGGCGACATGTTTTAATTTATATTTTTACAGATAAAGAAAATGCAGTAAACGTTCTAATTAGCAGGCACACGTTTAGCAAGTAGTTGTGTCCTGCAGTGACTTCAGAGCAGCTGTGACCAATAAAAAAATCATTTAGTTGGTTTTGATTTAACTTCAACAGTAAATATGTATATATATGTAAATAATTAGGTTTCTGTCTTTTTGTCATTGTGTGTTTTTTTGGTGCTTTTTTTCATTTGTTTTAATGTTTTTAATGTGAACTTCATGTGTAAATATATGAATATATTAATGTTTGAGTAGAAACAAAATATACCGTATATGATGCAGAATGATCTCAATTCCAAGATCACCAACGTAGCAAAGAAAAACCACAATGAGGTCGAAGGTCAGAGGTCAGACAATGATGGATGGAGCGCATAAATATTCCTGTGAGCCCACAGTGATCAGGGATATTACAGAAGGCTGATGAAGCATTTTTTTAAAACTCAAAATTACAAACATTTGTCTCTCCAGGGAGACGTTACTGTCTAACCTTCAACAGCTCTGCAAACATTCACATTAAAAAGTGACTTCAGCGATTTGATCAACAATAATTAAACTCATGTCAAAACGGTCAACGCAGAAACATCCAGAAGTTTACAGTGTTCATTTTATTTTGCACCTGATCTAGACCAGACTCTTTAATTTAGACCCAACATGAGCAGCACTTGGAAACAGCAGCAATGTAAAACTCCCCTTTAACGGGAAGAAACCAGAAGCAGAACCGGGCTGTAGGTGGGCGCCATCTGCCTTGACCGGTTGGGTTGAGAGGCAAAGAAAGAAGGAAGGAAGGAGGAAAGAGACACAGAGAAGTATAATAACAATAACAATAATAGAAATATGACTAGTAATAATAATGGCAGGAGCGGGTGTCGAGGCAGCAGGACCACCAGTGGTTTCTGGCTGTGTGCAGGTGGGCGGGGTGACCATCATGGCAGCTGGGTTTACGAGCCGCACCTGCACCTAGTGACAATCAGCTGGCTATTTAAGCCCCTAATGGTTCCCAGTGCCAGCTTAGTTCCTCTTCCTCCTAGTGCAACTCCTGTGAACTTTGCTTGTGTGAAGATCCCCTGTCTGCAGGGCCACCAGTATAGTTTGTCTTCTTTTGGTTTCTTCACCAGTCGAGTTGCTCCTGGTTATCTTTAGTTGTTTTTGTGAGTTTTCCCCCTTGTGATGTTTTTGTGTTTTCTTTTGTTACGTTGCCCTTTTGGAGGTTTTCAGTTTGACTTTTTGTATTTGGGTGTTTTTTTTTGTTGAGTTTTTGACTATAATAAACCTCTCCAACGAATAAATAAAGTCAGGTTTAAATTTAGATGCATATTGATGAGATAAGAGCGGCTTTAAAATAATAATAATCATTTTTTACAAATCTTGTATATGTTTACATTGTTACTACAAAATCACAGATATGCAAATATTGTAATTAGCATCATCTACTTTCAAGTGAAAATAGTCGGCAGTGCTACCAGATGTTGCTTTTCAGCACAAGAGGTCAAGCAGATCAGTCAAGGAGAGATATTAGAAAATATTGCTGTATATGATACTGTTTCATCAAACGTTAGCAGACAGTATGTGATTTCATAGATGCTACCAGTCTTCAGTTCATTTTTATTTGTATTCAAACACATTTCATTCTTTTTGTTTTTTATGTCACATTTTAGTTGCAAGAAGACAATGAATATTTTTTACCTGTAATGCATCACTTCTTACACCATTCATACGTTTTAAAACCTTCTGAGCAAAACCTCACTGCACATTATTCAGACTTCTCCTTTGCTGTCAGAGTCTGTCGGTGGTTTTGGGAAACATCCACAAATCAGCACCTATTAAATTAAAACACACCGCACTTTCAAGAAATACAACAACAACAGCTCATTCCTAAACAACAGTGTTGTTATCATTACCAGGTGAACTCTGAATCTTATTGGATTTTCCACTAATCTGACTCAACGTCTGTTATGTGTGTGTGTGTGTGTGATGGAAGTGTTGCAGCTCTACCTGCAGCTCTCAGGTCAGCCTGTTAACAGTGTTAATTAGCGTCCCCGCTCTGTCATTCTGTTTTATGTCGCTCATTAACCTGCTTCAAACTGTCTGTTTACCTTCTGCTGCAGTCTCTCGCTTTGCTCTTCCTTCTGTTGCTCTTTGCTTCAACTCGTTCTTTGTTCCTGTAGCTTTTTTTATTTTTGTTGCCTGTTTGTGTTTCATCCACCCATCTGTCTACCTCCTTTCTGTTCTCCTTCTCTCTCTGTTTGGACTGTCTTATTTAGTCTAAAGCCTTCAATCTGAAATAAAAAAAAAAAAACCTCTCTCTCCAAGTTTTTTGTTCTCTCTTCCTCTTTTGTCCTTTTTCTGACACTTTCTCTTTTTCTCCCTCCCTCCTGATCCAGCATGAAGCTACTTCAGCGGCTGAGAGCTGCAGTCCTGGCAGCGGAAGTGGCAGCACTTCCAATGTTTTCTACTTTCATGATGAGATGACGTCAGCTCGTCATACGTGTCCATAAACATGCGTCCGTTCTGTCGCTGAGGTTCTTCACGTTCATATTTCTGATCTGATTCAGCTCCAACATGTACAGATGAGATGTTTGGAGTAAAGAAGGAGAAAAAGAAGTGAAATCCTGCTACTATAGTTTGTTTATGTAGCCTCCGGAGGAAGCTTCCTGAAAGCTGACCAATCAGAACAGAGCGGTTAACTGTTTTTCTGTCGCCTAGTTTTCAACAGAAACAATTAATTAACTCAACACAGACACATCATCATCTGCTTGAAGTTGATATGTTGAACTTGTTAGCAAACAGTTGCTTTTATTTCCACATCCAGCAGTTAAAGAGCAACGTTATCGTCACTTTGATAACGTCAATAATTACTCGTGGCGTTCCTCAGGGTTCTATTCTTGATCCTTTATAGTTTCAATCTGGTTAAAATGACTTGACATGATGTTTTTCTGTTTCCTATCAGCAGAATAGTCTGTAAGAACAACTTTTGTCATATTATCAGCTTATAAAGTACTTGTGGCTAACTTGTTAGCTTTTATTTCCACATCCAGCAGTTACGGAGCAACATTATCGTTCATGTGGAGTCGTGTTTCTGTCCAATCTTCTCTCTCTTTTAGCTTCTGTTTCTGCTCTCTACCAACTCCTGAGGGAAATATCTGGCTCTTTAGCTGCTAAATGCTCCACTATGTTCACCAGCTAGTCTACAGCTAACTGGCTAACTGTGTCTGTTTGCCGTTTGCTGCTGAGCAGGTAGTTTACAGCAGCTTTATCTCTGAAAACAGCTTCCTGCTGCAACCCAAAACGACACTATGAGAGCCGCTGAGAGTGAACCAGAACAGTAAGGTTGCAGCTAAACAGATAAACAATTAACTGAAACTCACTATAAAGCTCCGTAAAGCTGAGAGGAGCTGCAGAGTCGCTGATAATTATCTGTAGGTTCATCACTACGAGCCTCGAACACATTACTGACAGATCAGTAGAGTGACTGTGGAGTCATAGAAAGTGTTAATAATAGTCACTTCAGTATATATACATATTATACACACACATATATTATAAATTCTCGCATTAGAAAAGCTGCAACCAAAGAACATTTGTCATTTTTGCATAAAAATGTTTGCCAATTAACCCTCTGTTAATGGAGTAATTGATTAATGGACTAATTGCTGCAGCTCTGTGAGGAGGTCCAAACACCAAACTGAAGCTCTCAGGAGAAAGAAACTTCCTTCCACACTGAGCCTCAACATCCACGTTCTGCTTTTCTTATTTTAGCAAGAAGTGTCTTTGAAGTCGGGCCTGATTTAGAAATCTACAACCCTTAAAAAATACCTGCTGTGTGTGTGTGTGTGTGTGTGAGAGAGAGAGAGGCGACACTCAGAAGAAGAAAGGAGGCGACTGTTTGGACGGCACATTGTTTTGTTGTTTAATGGTTTCTGTTCTCACCCTGATTAAAGAGCCGCGATTCGGTTAAAATAGATCCAGACATTTTATTTTGGGAGGCGACGTGCAAATGTGTGACAGGAAACACAACACGAGTTTATCTGGCTGCGTGTGTGTTTGTGTGTGTGTGTGTGTGTGTCTGGTACAGTCATTATGAAAACTGAGGAGTCGGCAGAATAAACAGCTGATGGACTAACCCCGTATCTGATCTCTATCACTCACACACACACACGTGCACACACACACACACACACACACACACACACAGTCATGGATCTTTTGCCAAAACAATAGACATGCAAGAATTAATTAGCTGCGTTATGTGTATTCAGTGTTACAATAGTAGGCCAGACGCTAATTGTCCCATTTACAGACACTCTGGAGACGAGACAGACCTGCTGCCAACACACACACACACACACACACACACACACACACACACACACACACACACACTGTTGTACAGTTTATAAATGCAGCTGTCACGACGCCATTAGAGGCCTAAAGGAGCAGTCTGCATTTTTGGGAAACCATAGCATTAGTATGATACAGTAGAGAGGATAATGCTTCAATTAACGATTATTTTTATTATTGATTAATTGATTAGTCTATGAAATGTTTTAAAAATTACATTCGCTCACGTCAGTGTCGTAGAGGTCGCGCTGACGTCTAATGATCAGCGTGATTATTCATCTATCAAAATAGTTCACGATTATTTTGCTGTTGATCGACTAATCAATTAAAAGATGAAGATTAACGACATCTTTGATTCACTTAAGTTTCACATGTAGTAATGTTAATGCTTCCTGTTGGCATGAGTCAGACAACTACAGATAAACAACGTAGTTAGCTTGTACTGTGTGCACGGCTGGACTGGGACTAAATATCGGCTCAGGCCTTTTTTGGCCCCCAACAGTCAGTCACACCCCTCCCACCACCACACCACCCATACGGCTGCCTTAAATATGCATCCTGTACTGGTAGTAAGTGACATACCAGTGCAAGTGGACCAGTGTACTCACTCATGACTGACTCTCTGGTGATCAGAGGAGGCTGTAGAGCACACAGGGTCCTTTATGCTTTATATTAATGTCCAGGGAGGAGTAACAGATCCGTGTATGTGACAGAACCATGTAAGTCAAATTTCACACGGCATTTACGGACAGGATTTACATTACAGGAGGATCTGTAAATTCACTGATAAACGACTCATTGTAGCTTTTTTTTTGAAGAAGAAGAAGAAAATGTACATAAGATCGGGAATAGCTACAAAATGACGAATGAATGATGAACTGAATTAAGGCACAAGACACGAGGTATCATACTGGAAATCAAGTGAAGGGAAATATTTTGTTACAAACAAATAAAACAAACAAAACAAAAAATAACAAAGATGAACCTAAGAGAGCGAGGTAGACATTAAAAAGCAGGGACTGGGATGTAGATGTGTACAACTTCTCACCCTTTCTGTTCATTTTCTCCATAATTTTCGTGACTCAAAGTCGTTCGCAAAAAGTATCCAGAGCTCGTTGTAGCTGTAATTATTACTGGAGTGAAAAAAACGCCCACATACACACTAGATTAACATCACTACGTCCTCTCTGAGGCCAGAAATTCAGTCCAAACAGGGTTTTAGTCTGTGTAAAATAATTGTGCAGCATCAAAAAAAAAAGAGATTTCCATGTCAAGAGATGGTCCTGGTTTAATTAACTCTAAAATAAACTCTGTCTCAGTGTAGCTGAACTGAATGCAGTAAATAAAACACCAACGTTCAGAGAGCAGCTCACATCAGTGAGATGTTAAAACCAGCCTCTCTCTCTCTCTCTCTCTCTCTCTCTCTCTCTCTCTCTCTCTCTCTCTCTCTCTCTCTCTCTCGGCTCTGCCAACCCTCTGAACTTGAACCGAGTGTAGTTTTTTTGGCTGTCAGTCAGACGGGTTTGCTGCACTGAAGAGCTGCAGATTCTCAGTAAGAACTTTCTGCTTAATGACCGCCAGCAGGAAGTCTGTAATGCATATGAGATGTGAACCTGACAGCATGATGGAGAGCAGAGCGTCTTCCAGACATCTGCAGCTCTATGTTTCTCACTTTCTCTTCTTACTTTCCATTAATTCTAGTGTTGCATAAAGTCACGCTGCTTTTCTCTCGTTCAGTCAGCACTGTGTAGGACTCCGCTGTCCCAACGTACAGCGCAGAGCAACCTCTATGTTTTTAAAGTTAATATTTCACCGCCTCATGCCGCTTAATGACCGTCATACATCAGCAGGACTGAGAGATTTGTTTATCTTCTGGAGCAAAACCTCGACACCTGCTGAAACTCAAATCTGCTGCCAATCAGCCCCCGACCTCCACCTCCACAGGAAGTGATGCGCGTTACATGTCTGGTTTGTTTTGGAATAAATTTGAATCAATTTGTTTTAATCCTGTGTTCAGGCTGAAGTGCCAATATTTTTTTTATCATGAAGTCTGAACAAATTTTAGCTGTAAAATATTTGATGAAGTCGATCTGTGATGGCGTCCTTGTTGCGTGACATCACACCAGCATACAGCGCTGCGTTAACGTTGCTTTATAAAGGATCAGTAATGTTATTGCTTCCTGTTGGCATGACAACGTAGTTAGCTTGTACTGTGTGCACGGCTGGACTGGGACTAAATATCGGCTCAGGCCTCTTTTGGCCTCCAACAGTCAGTCACACCCCTCCCACCACCACACCACCCATACGGCTGCCTTTAAATCTGCATCCTGTACTGGTAGTGAGTGACAAACCAGTGCAAGTGGACCAGTGTACTCACTCATGACTGACTCTCTGGTGATCAGAGGAGGCTGTAGAGCACACAGTATCCTTTATGCTTTATATTAATGTTCAGGGAGGAGTAACAGATCAGTGTATGTGACAGAACCTGCAGGCTCACTGGACAGCAGCACCCAACGGTTTGAACTTTCTGTAGGTGCTCCTCTTGCTCCTCCTGCTCCTCCTCCTCCTCCTCCTGCTCCTCCTCCTGCTCCTCCTCCTCCTGCTCCTCCTCCTTCCACCTGTTGCTTCATAAAAGGGTTTAATTATATTGAAGCTACTGCTGCGGCAAACATATGTGATTTTTTTATTTATTTTTTTGCACGTTTGGCATCATCCGCATTTTTTTTTTTTTGGCTCGTAACTTTTCTCCGCTTTGTTTTTCCCGTCCATCTTGACCACTGACAAAGACGCCCTCCTTCACCTGCAGCTGTTTGTCTCTGAACATCTGACACCAGACACAGAGAGGACAGAGGGGGAGGGAGGGAGCCGGCCCACTAAGAGAGGTGATTGGACCAGCCTGGTGTCATTATAGAAAATGAACCAATGGGCTGCTGCCTCTGCTTCATGGGACAGTCGTTAGTAATACATATATATTAATATTAGAAATTAAGATGATATCAGCCCCAAGGTGTGTCAGCCCACTGCTCGGTCCAGCTCTGACTGTATGTGTGAGCACGTTTAGAGAATAATTACACTTAAAAATCTCCAGAAATAAACATGATGGAACCAACAGTGTAGAGCAGAAACACAAATATTTGAAATTTGGGTCATTTTTGTTCCTTTTTAAATGTTTAACTTCATTTTTATTTGATTTCTTTTGTTACAGTGTAACTACAGTATCGTACCGTTCCCCAGCAGCTGTTCATGGTTTCACTGTGTTCATGTTGAAGTGTCACCTGGTCATCTCGGTGTACGAATGTTTCCGCTTTCACACCTCAGATCACACTGCAGAGGTGTGATTTTGCTTTTAGCCTTGTTCTCACACACACACACACACACACACACACACACACACACACACACACACACACAGGGTCAAATCCATTATCAGAGGAGCAGAGAAGGCAGCTGACAGCAGCACTTTTCATTCCTGTGGGATACACACACACACACACACACACACACACTGGAGGAGCAGATTTTACTGTTGTAAAATGTGGTCAGAGGTGAAATTTATAGTTTTGGTTTGCATTTTTTTTTCACCCCTGAGTTCAAGTTGTACAGTGAACTCTGAAAAGACATAAAAAACATTCACATCAACAACTTTGAGAAGATGCTGAAACAAGCGGTCGACAGGATCAGACGCTCCTCAGACAAACACTGACAGCACACTGACATCAAAACAGTTACATTTAAAAAGAAAAACAAACAAACAAACAAAAACATCTCTTCTCCTAAAAGCTGAACATTCCCAAAATGGTCACCAGAATGAAAAATCTGCTAAACATCATGTTAGCATTCAGAGCTGTTAGTCGCTGTGGACGCTGATATTTAACCAACTAATTACTGTCAGTTGAGTCACCACAGTGTTTCTGTTAATGCAGATGTGATGGAAATCAGCAGCTGATTTGCAGTGCCGTTTAATAAAAGCTGATACTGATTTCTGTTTTCTGCTGCTGAACTCTGAACAGTGGCGTCTATCGATCCTGTGAGAGGATGACTGTGTGTGAGGTCATATTTTGAGACGCGGCTGGGTCACATGACCGACATCTCATATCATGATTTAGCACATGTTCTGTAAATTCAATGAATATCTGATATAAAATGACCACATGGAAAGGCCTGTTTATTATTATATCTTGAATTATACTCGACAAATAAAAGCTACTTTCTCATATTTTCTCCTTTTTATTTTACAAAGCGTCTTCAAATGACGACAGATATCGCCGTAAAGAGAGCGACACCACGATATAAACTGTCATGGTCTATCAGGACTTTTTGGGTTTTTGTTAGTTTGTCTTTTTGTTTTACCTGCCCAGTCTGATGTGTGCTTTGTTTTGGGTTTTGTTTCCCCTGTGTTCCTCTGTTTTCCTGTTTTAGTTTGAAATTCCCTGCTACCTTGTGTCTGGTCACTTTACTTCCTGTGTTTCGTTAGTTCATGTGTCTCACCTGTGTCTTGTTCTCCTCACCTGTGTTTCATTTGTAATCACACCTCTGTCACGTGCCAGAGGTGTGGAGGAACCGGTGGACCCAAATGCAGAGAGCCGAAACAGGCAAAATCTGATGCAGACCGCTTATTCTAACAAATAGGTTACAAAACACAAGGACTAAGCACAACACCAGGGATAACAACAGACGACTCGACAAGGACTGAACTGAAAACAGGACTATAAACACACAGGCAGTGATTACAAATGAAACACAGGTGAGGAGAACGAGACACAGGTGAGACACATGAACTAACGAAACACAGGAAGTAAAGTGACCAGACACAAGGTAGCAGGGAATTTCAAACTAAAACAGGAAAACAGAGGAACACAGGGGAAACAAAACCCAAAACAAAGCACACATCAGACAGGGCAGGTAAAACAAAAAGACAAACTAACAAAAACCCAAAAAGTCCTGATAGACCATGACATAAACGATACACGTTTTTATATCATCAAACAATATATATCATCATATCGCACAGTCCTAGTTTGATAAAAACATACAATCCCCCTCCATCCTCCATATTTTGCATTCCTCCATTTTATATCCACAAAAGCCTCAAAACCTCGGTGTGGTTCTTCAGTAAATAAGAAGAAACACAACTCTGCTGTTTAGCTCCTAAAAAGGTTCAGTAAACTCAGTAAATCTTCCCCTTAAAGGTGCCTCGTTTTATTTTAAGTTGTCAGTCTGTGATTGTTTTGGATTATTATTACTATTATTATTATTATTATTATTATTATTATTATTAATGTTGGGAGGTGAACTCACACAGCTGATGATTTTCATGCTTTGAACCAGCCTGCCAAGAAAAGGGACCACAGACCCTCATCGGCCACAACACGACACAAACGCTTACAGATGTAACTCTGTGTGTGTGTGTGTGTGTGTGTGTGTGAGGTTATTAATCCATGACTGCATGTGTGTATTGGTATCTTGGGAGCGTGTGTGTGTGATGTACCATATAAGCATGTTTCTCCATTAATGCTCTGCTGATCCCCGGCATGTGCAGAGATTCATGGAAGGCACACACACACACACACACACACACACACACACACACACACACACACACTCTCCTCCTCCCTCTGTGTGAACGTACTGAAATGGTTGATTACATGTTGTCAGACGTGTTAAAAGCTCGCCGCTCTGGTTCCTGCATCTCAGCACGCCCCCCCTCCCTCCCTCCCTCCCTCCTCTCTGACATCTTCTTCACTGTGACCAGTTTCACACATCATGCCCCCCTTCTCCGTCAGGGTCAAAGGTCAGGGAGCAGCTGTGAGCGACGCTGCCTGCAGCAGGAAGAAAGTTCAAGGGCGCTGAGACGAAGCGTTCGCCGCCATCCAGCCAGTCGGTGACCTTCCAGCACGCCGCTGTTAATAACGGTGTTGGCGTGTTAGTCAGTGTCGCTGCTGGTGAGGACACAAATCACACCTCACTCACCTCAGATCCTTTAATTAAGCAAACAAACCAATAAAAAAAAAGCAGAAAAATGAACAAATGTGACTCTATTAATAATTTAATCTGCATAAATCTGAAGGATTATGAGACGATTAATGGGAGATGAAAGAAGAAGAAGAAGAAACAATCACAGAACTTTTGCTTTGATTTTGTGAAATATAGTTAACTCAGGTTCAGGAGCAGAACCTCTAATCATCTGCCAGGCCTACTAATACCTGGTCAACCCTTCCTACCCGCTCTGTCTCAGATTTCTCGACCCTCCCTTCATCCCTTCATCCTTCATCCTTTCCTGCCTCCGTCTCAGACTCACCCTTGTCGGCTGCTGTCTCCTCGACCTGCTGCTGGCTGTGCAGTAGCACTATCATCTTGACGGGTGAATAGTGTGAACCAGAGTTTTCTACCCCCACAAACAAACACAGCACTGTCTTTTGGCTAAACTTTTGGGGGGTAGGAAGCCCCAGACACAGTGCCCAGGGTGGGTCCAGGTGTAAAACCAGCGATTGTACGACTGATGAGAATTTGGAACCCCACATCAATTTGAGCCTCACATCACCGCAGATCTGCCATCAACAGTACAGAATCCAAAGATAATCACTGTTTGACAAAGAAAAGCATTAAATCACCACATATGAGCTGAAAGCAACTGATGGTTTTAGATGTTGTTCATAGAGTTTATGTTTTAAAGCTCTAATCTGTAATAATTCCTCATTAAAATGTTTAAAACAACTAGACCAGACAGAAGCTTCTCTCCTGAAACCTTCAGGTTGTTGTCACTCAGGTCTAGACTTATGTTCTATATGTTGTTGAGTTGTGTTCTTACATTATCTCAAATGTTTCCAACAGTTTTCAAACCCAGAGAAATCTGTCATTTTAATCAAAGTAACGGACCGTTTCAGAGGAACAAACGTTAGCAGCAGCTCGGCTAACAGCTAACAGCTAACAACCCCTCCAGGAAACAAACAGCTGCAGAAATATTGATATTTTAGGTGAAAAAGCTTTAAGTAGTATTTTTTAACTATTTTAATCTGCGTGTAAGTTTGTTTTTGGAGAAGAGGAGACTTCTGCAGATAATTTGGCTCCCAGGAGAAACCGGACGAACGTCTAGATGTAAAGTTATAAGAGAAATAAACCGAACAAGTGTTAGCAGCAGCTCAGCTAACAGCCTGTATCTGACGTCCGTGGGTCGCCGTACATCGTCATAGAAACACTGATCTTTTAGATGAAACTGCTTCATTCAGTGTTTTTACCTGTAATCAGCGGGTCTGTTTGTTCTGGAGAGGAGGAGACCTCTGATCACTCGCTAACGTTACACTTCAGGCGTCTTCAGACAGCCAATAGTTACAGAGAGAGAGAAGCTTCTGCTGCCACGGCGACCAGCTACAGCCAACTGCTGCCATCCACCCGCTGTTATCTCATCACGTTCACATTCAACTGTGTAAAACAACACTAGATTCCTGTATGTACACCTAAGTTTTAGTTAAAATGATGTGATACAGCTGAGAGTTGCTCTCTGTAGTGACTGACTGGTCGTACGGCCATTAAAGCAAAATTAAGTGAATTTGTTGATTAAAACTCTTCGTTCTGTCGTCAGTGTGACTCCTCTTCATTTCAACGGGAGCATTTAACACAGAAAATACTGCACACAATCAGCTCACATCACTTAAATCAGTCCTCAGTGGTTTTTTAACTATGAGAGAACTTAAAACGTCTCCAGTCTGTTTTACACACATCTGTGTGTTTGTTTGGTTTATAAATTATTGCTTCTGTTTATTTTTTTATTATTTGAGTTGGTTGTTTTTTTTTTTTAGTTGTCTCGATAAACAACATCGTCCTCTCTCTCTCTCTTGTCTCCCTTCTTTGCCTCGTTTCTCTTTAAGATAGAGAGAACCAGGAATCAGGAGGGGGCTGCTCTTGTTGTCAGCTGCCCAGCCCGAGGGTCTCACAGCTGGGGGACACTTCTGCACGGCCCTGGGCCAATCCTGGAGCTCCAGAAATGACCCAGTCTGAGAGACGTGTGTGTTCATCAGCAGTAATTAACAACAGCCCGGCATATCTCATCTATCTGTAGAAATAAAAGCAATAAAAATGTCAGCAGTTTGTGATATTTTCCTGCCATTAAAAGTTTATAAGGAATAAACGAACACTTTTTCTTTTTCCTATCGTCTTCTGTCTTTAACATGTTTGGTTGTTTATAGAATTCACATTATACTCTTTTTTTGTCTTTTTGTTCCTGTTATATAACAGTTTTGAGCCAGTTTACCTCAACAAACAATATCAAAACTAAAATACAAGAGCTTAATAGGAATGATTTGTGATCTGAAGCCGCTGCTTTTTACTCACAATGAGTAATGCTACATACGTTTACCTCGTTATTTGACACATCGGCCACTTTTAACATGAACAACCAACTTTGTGACATTAATTATGTGACTGAAAATAAAGAAAAAAACATCAAAGGTCCCCTTTAACAAAATGATCCATGAGTTTTGGTGATCTTACAGGAAGCAAACTGTAACACAACACTGACATATCATCATCTTTTAAGCTGATACGTCGAAGCTAGTTGCTTATTTTCACATCCATCCACCAACTTCAATGAAGCCCCATGTGATGTCAGAAGGGGCATCGGATCTGAACGGCTTGTTGAAACACAGTTTGTGTGTCAGTAGCTCATCAGAGACCCAAATGTATCATAATATCTCCTCTCTCCTCTCCTTCCTCTTCTTTTACAGTTCACCGGCTCACGTTCAGCCTCTCTCTCTTTTCTCTCCGTCCACATTTGTCTCATGTGTTTGCTCTTCCTCCTCCTGTCTCTTCATCCCTCACCCCCCCCCCCCCCCCCCCCCCCCCCCCCCCCCCCCCCTCACCCCACCTCCCCCACCCCCCGTTCCCTCTGTCGCACTCTCACTGACACACAAATGCACACTGAGCGCGCTCAGCAGGAGCGTTAGTCATGAGATGGTCTCATTAATATCTGAGAGAAATGGCTAATGAGGGTTAATAAGACACCCAGCAGGAACGATACGTGTGTGTGTGTGTGTGTGTGTGTGTGTGTGTGTGTGTGTGTGTGTGTGTGTGTGTTCGGGGTGTATCCGGCGGGGTTTCAGGTTTAAGAGACCAATGAATGAAGAAACGGAGGGATGAAGAGGATAAAAAAAAAAATGTTAATGAAATGTAAATGAAAGTTAATAGTGACGATTACGCAGCGTTTGATTTCAGCCAAACTGTCCGGACCAATCAGACGCGAGCTGCCGTGTGAGTTCGGTGCAAGACGACTGTCACAGTCCACACAGTCAGGTGCCCTTCATTAGTCGCCATGGTAACCCCCAGAGGCAATCAGAAAGCTCATTAGTGATGTTTTTTTTTTATTTGTTTTCTCCTGTTTGTTATCTCTCTCTCTCTCTGCACCGCAGCGGGCGAGACAATTAGATTAAATTACACGAACAAAGCAAGATTATATTAGATAAATGGAGTGAGATTAGATTAGATGAAACAATAAGAGTTAATGACAACAATCAGATCTAGATTAGATTAGATTATTGGATGAAATAAAACGAGATCAGATGAGATTAAACAAAAGGTTAAATGATATTAAAAGAGACGGGACTGTTTAGACCGGTATAAACTGGATTAGATGAGACAAGATAATCCACAGTTCATCCAGGACCGGGTCAGACTACAGAAACCCAGACCTCCGTCTCCCCTCCAGCTCCTCCTGGGGGATCCCAAGGCCAGGAGAGGTATGTCGTCCCTCCAGGGTGATCTGAGTCTCTTACTAACCACAGATTAGATTATCAAATGACTAAAAACGGTGATATTGGATTAAACGAGACTAGCTGGTTAAAGTGAGACGAACAAACACAACAACAGATTAATAACAGACATGAAGAGCAGGCAGAGTGAGATGAGACAGATTAAAGGAGACTTCATTAGACTAAGAAATAACCCAGCATAGATGTAAATAAAACACACAACTTGATGTTTTTATACTAAAACATAGGTAGAATTTAGTGGAACAGACTTGGCAGAAAAGGAATATAATATTTATAAGTATGTTAAGAAGAAGAAGAACAAACTAAACACTGCAACTGAGAGGCTGCATAAAGATAAGAGTACTACTCCAGTGGAAATGAACATAACAGGTCCTCTTATTGTCAGAAGAATTTCTCTTAATGACTTTTTAAATGATGGAGACCGAAGAATCAAAGTTTAAAAAGAAGGAACGTTTTACAGTGAAACACACAAGTGAGGTTACAGAGAAAAGGCGTTCACAGTCAGTTTATTTACATTACAACTGGACGTTTACAGCTTTCTTCAGTCCACAGATAACACCACACATTATCTCAGCCTCCAGTTTATGATCAGCTTAAGATGCTTCAGTCAAGATGACATCATCCTGACCTTTCTGACCTCCTCTAACATGTTTACTGGCCTCTCACTGTTACTCTCAGCTGCTGTTACTCTCGGTACGAATCATAGAACAAAACAGAAACTTTCATCATAACATATTAAAAGAAAAAGTGTTCACACTCAGTTTAATACTGATGAAGTTCATGCATGTTAGACGGCACTAATAAACCTATCTTGTTCAGTTTGGTGGGATCGGATGAGTCAGTGTTTTGCTTGTTTCTGGTGAAAATAAGTGGACAACAAAAAAAAAAAAAATCCATTTTTGCAGGTTTAACAGTTTTATTTGTCCGTTAAGAATCAATATGGCTGCAGCAGCTCTGTAAGGAGACTGCAGACCTGCTCTGCTGAGCCTTTCCTCTCTACCTCTGCCCATTTACTATCCTGCTCTGCCTCCCTCTGTGTGTCTCTCTCTCTCTCTCATCTATCTCACCCTCTCCTCCTCTTTTTCAGTTTCTGTTTTCTTTATTTACTACGCTGCTATCCCTCCTCTCTCTCTCTCTCTCTCTCTGTTGTTCCTCGAGCTCCTGTGATGCTTCTCCACACTGTCACACCTGTCCAGAGGCCGTTTCACATTCACACTCTCTGCTGTTTACAGTTGTTCACACACACATAAAACACACACACACACACACACACACACACACACATATATTAGTCAGTGTGTGTTCTCCCTCAGTTTGGATTCACTTGACAGCACATTCATATGAAAAAGCTCTCCTCCCAGATGGTGTGTGTGTGTGTGTGTGTGTGTGTGTGTGTTTATACCTTGGAGCCAAGTGGTGCTCATACCTGAAACAGCAGTGTAAGCAGTCCAACTGTAGAAGCACTCACATACACACACAATATATATACTTAAACACACCTGTCAGGAGTGCCTTTACACCTATCAAACACACACACACACACACAGGCCAGCTGTGTCACACACACACACTCACTGTGCTTACATGCTCAATAGAGTCCAACAAAGATATATTATTATCTGCATATATGTTGTCCAATATGATTTTTTTTTACAGATCATGCAGTTTAATACAACTCTAATATAACCTTTAATATATATAATCACTCATGCTTATAATATAATATAACCCATCACTCATGCTCATCACATCTGTTTGCTGCTAGCGAGGGTTAGCGAGGGTTAGCGAGGTGAACATCAGAGCGTCTCTGCAGCGGTGGACTGAATCTGTTGGGTGTTGACATCACACTTCGTTGTTACCTCGTTGGTGAGGTGCCATGCTGGATCGTAAATAAACAACGTCTCCATCTTTTACCGTCATGTTGCTCATGCTTATCGTACTCGTTTGCTACATTAGCTAGCTAGCTAGCTAATGCTAGCTAGCTAATGTAGCTACTTTCATAGCTAATATGTGAGCATCTTAGCCCATTCTGCTTATATATTATAACATAAATAAGAGTGTAACTAACAATAATGTTACACGTATTTAAACCAAACTGTGCCAGGACTTTCAGTTTGGTACGACCGCCAAACTGAACAATTACAGTCGTTGCGTTTATAAAGTTAAAATTTAAACGTCTGGTTGAAAGTTTACCCTGAACGTTTATAGCAGAGGTTCTGTTCATCTTTCTGGTTTTGACTGTTACAAACCGACCGTTACCAGCATTAACAGTGAAATATTGATATAACTAAATATAAAGATGAATTCATCATTAGTGAAGATTAAACTATTAAGAATAGAATATACAATGCAAGCTAGTTTTGGTTTCAGCTCAAATTTATAATTCAGTTAATGTCTCACACTTTTTTTATTTATATATTTTTTTACAGATGGCTGAGGAAGTAAGAAGTAAAGTGTTGGACTACTTCACCAGGAACCCATCTGGCACAGTCGTCTGTAATATTTGTGCAGAGTCTGTCAGTCAGGGATCAAAAAAGAAGACAAAGCTCCATCATCAACAGCACAGCCCACACTCACACAAGGCTTTGAGACGAGAGAAGTGGACTCAAACTGAGCCGAGATCAAAGGAGCTGGACGAGTCGTTCATGGAAATGATACCCACTGATATCCTGCCTCATGTAACTGAGGAGGATGCTGGACCAGGCAGAGCCCAGGTAGCTTTCCACACTCAGCTGATGGGCCAAAGTCAAGTTTATTACAAGTAATAAATAATAAAATGAAGCTTCTTCTCTCTGTGGAAAATGTAGGAAACTGCTTGACTGCTCATTTCATCGACAAATTGTGTTGAACGCCAAGTCGGGGTCGCACACAGGGGGATACATCAGGCAGATCTTCCTGACATGCTTGAGGAATGTAACATCAACACACAGCATGTCCTCCTGGTGATGAGGGACAGCGGGGAAAACATGGGAAAAGCCATGAAGCAGATGTCTGACTCTCATACACAACTGATCATTAATGGTGGCCTCAGCTCCAGAGCGTGATGGTGGACATACTGGGGAAAAAGAAATGTCTACACACTTCAAACACTTTTTAAACACAGTAAAGTTTTTTGCCTTTTTGTTTTTGTTCCTCTGATTTTCATGTTCCAGGCTGTGACCACCAGGTGGGGCAAAAAAAAAGAGCATCACAGTCTGTTGAAGTGGCCGCAGGTGCTTCACATGTCCGACTGCTGAGGAGTGAGATGTGGCAGTCGACCTGGCACAGACCCAGAAATAACAGGGACCCACCAGTAGACGAAGCCACACTCTGAGACACACTCTTGAAGGTGAAGGAGTCTAAGAGGTGGTGCCTGCATGTCTGCTCCACCAGAGACGCTAACCCAAGTGGATGCCCGGCTGAAGGAAGAGGCAGCAGAAGACTCCACCAGTGATGAAGGAGACCCCAAAAGGCCCACAGTCTTCTAGACAGTCTATATGACACCATGCTCACTTCAACCAGTCATGTAAAGGCACCGAGGGGATCCTTGAAGAGCCCGAGAGATTCATGAAGAAGCCTGTCATTGACATAAAAAGAGGGCACCCATGGGAGAGGTGGAAGGAGCCACTTCAAGGGACCATCAGGCCAAACCAGGAGACTCCTCTTCTGTCCACCCTCCTCTGTGTCAAAGTGAG
>CM055854.1:19707297-19891163 GCA_029490765.1 Euthynnus affinis
GCTTCATTTGGCCAAAACTCTGACATTTATCCATTAAACATCTTTTCAGAGTGCAGCTTTTCTACCTTTTCTGATGTTTGATGACGTGTTTTCCTTCAAATTTCTTTATAATTAACTAAGTTAACATGATCAGCACCCAGAAAACGGACAAACTAAGAAAAGAAAATGCATTTAAGTTTGTAAAAAAACTAATTTTCTTGACCTTTGTTGGTTAAATTCTTTCAGCAGCTGCAGATATTCTGTCCGCCCGTCACTCACCTGTTAAGCCCCTCCCCCTCCGGCGGCTTGTTCTTGTCGTCCGGGTAGACGATGACCTCTTTGCGTCTGAAGTGGACGATCTCGTCGAGGTTCAGTCCCGTCACGTTCACCTCGCCGGGGAAGAAGATGGAGCCGTAGCCTGCGTGAGAGAGAGAGAGAGAGAGGCAGCCAATCAGAGCAGAGCGGTGAGACGTCTCCGTCCAATCAGAGCTCGAGGGAGACGATGAGACGGCGTTACCTTTCCTGCCGACGGAGAAGTTTTCCACCACACACTCCCCGTTCTCATCCACCATCTCCGCCAGCTCGTCCATGGAGGGGATGGTGTAATAACCGACGCGGTTCAGAACGATGCCTGAAAAACAGGAAGCAACTGGTTTAAGGTCGTTTCTGGCCGTCGCTGCCGTTTCCGACCTTTAATCACCACGGGAGGAACTCTGAACGTGTCCGTGAAGAAACCTGCTGCTTAGAAACACTCATGAAGCTCTGCAAACACCGGATCAGCTGATGTTTGATGTTAATATACGACGACTGTGAGAAGTGAACAATGGTCCAAATTATTTTCTCTTCATCTTCACATTAAGGTTTATTTTTATGCAACACATGAAATCTTTTTATTATAATAATAATAATAATTATAATATTTTGGATTTAAAGCATTTTAATATATTTTTGCTGCTCCTCCTGAAACCTGAACAGGAAGTAATTCGATCAGCAGACAAAATAAAAGTCTTTAAACGCGCAGCATTGACGTGGTGAGGCAGCGCGGGATCATGGGAGTTGTTGTTTTTACTGTTAAACAAAAAAAAACAACAGTTCATCTTCATGTTATGAGTAAAACTGCAGATTTGAATCTTGTTGGAAACATTTTGGATAATTTAAGTTCATGATTTAACAACAAATATAAACATGTTCACTTGTTTTTAGACGTTTTAAAGCAGAAAAGTTAAACATTTACAGTCTGCAGCTGTTCAGTCCTTCAGCGCCTCCTGCAGGTTTGTTTCTCTGTAAATGTGATTTAGAACAATTATTGATACCAAAATGTAAAAAATACTCCATTAAACTCTTTTTTTTTTTACTTAAGTGAAGTAATTTTACCTGAAAAACAAATAAACTATCAGAACAGTTTTAACTCTGCTTCAGTGGAGCTTCGTTTCGCCGTCGGCCGGTTTGAATTAAATCATATTAACGTTTCTGTCGCTTCCGTCCGGTCGGCTGAAACTCGTCCGCTGTGATGTTTGTTTGTTTGTTTGTTTGTTTGTTATCTGACCTGCTGGATGAGGAGACTGAGACTCCTGCTGCTCCTCCTCTCGCCCCTCCAGCAGAGACTCCTCCCCCAGAGACGCAGACACGTCCTCGCTGCTCAGCTGACGACACGAAACACAAACACAAACAGTAAAAATCTGAGTTCAGACACAGAAAACTGCACAATAAGTAAAACATCTCCCTCCGTGAGCGACGAGTGAGGCGCGTGCTGACCTCGAGGCCGTTCCTGGAGGGTTTGTGCATGTTGAGGTCGCTGATGGTGTCCTGCAGGCTGGCCTGGTTGCGTCCCTGCGGGATCGGCTTGGCGATGGGGTTGACGTAGAACTGGGTGACCTCGGGGTCGTCGTCCGCCTGGCCGCTGGGGCCCGGCAAGTCCCTCAACTCGTCCTCGTCCTCCACGTGGCTGCAGAGAGGAGAGCGGCGTTCAGGACATCGTCTGAAATATCCAGCACGAACACGCCTGTGTGTGTGTGTGTGTGAGTGTGTGTGTGAGTGTGTGTGTGTGGTGTGTGAGAGTGTGTGTGTGTGTGTGTGAGAGTGTGTGTGTGTGTGTGTGTGTGTGTGAGAGTGTGTGTGTGTGTGTGTGTGGTGTGTGAGAGTGTGTGTGTGTGTGTGTGTGAGAGTGTGTGTGTGTGTGTGTGTGGTGTGTGTGTGTGTGTGTGAGAGTGTGTGTGTGTGTGTGTGTGTGTGGTGTGTGAGAGTGTGTGTGTGTGTGTGTGAGAGTGTGTGTGTGTGTGTGTGAGAGTGTGTGTGTGTGTGTGTGTGTGTGTGTGTGTGTGTGTGTGTGTGTGTGTGTGTGTGTGTGTGTGTGTGGCAGACCTGTGTCCGTTCTGCGGGTACTCCGATGGCGAGGCGAGGTCGTCCGTCTCCTTGGTGACGGGGCTGCTGTACTGGCTGCTGTTCAGGTTCTTCAGGACGAGTTTCTTGATGCTCTTCCTGTCGACACAAACGACACGACGTTAAAGGACGACGTCGATTCTAGGGCTGGAGTCAACCAAAGAAAATCTTGGTCGACTAAAATTGTAAATAATCTGCGACTAATCGATTAGTCGCGGGGGGGGAGGGGGGGGCACAGTGAATTCTGTATTTCTGTATTTCTCTGTTTAGCGTCTTCAGGCTAGGCTAACCCATTGTTGCTAACTTTGGAGCTAACTCCCTTCACTTTTCCAGCACTTGGAGAAACAACAGACGTGACTTTTCATCATTTAACTGACACACTGTAGTCTGTGCTGTACATTTACTGCCAGACTGACAACTTACCGCTAACCTTTTCCTCTGCTCCACTCGCATCCACCGTCACTTTCTCTGTGTCCGACTCGCTACATAAACATACTTCGCAATGACGTATAACACCGTTGCTCGTTTCCCAGGCAACAACACGGCGGTTGACTCGCGCGCTGCACAGACTCCCACACGCTAAATATTTCTGAATGAGTGGATATTTGGCATTTATTCTAGTATTAAAAAATACTTTTTGGCCTGGCGGGGGTTCTTGTTGATATAATCGTAGGAGAAACACTGATTCAGTACATTTAATAAACACTCAGTAACGGAGTTAGACCTCCGGAGGTTGGAAGAGTCCAAAGTTGTGTAAACAGCGGGGGTGTTTTGAATACAAAAGGTTTCAAAAGGTAGTTTGTTGGTCTGTCCCCCCGCTGCAGGAAAATAATGGATTAATCCCAGAAAGCTGCTGATGTAGCACTTTTCTCCTTATGACAGTAGAGACAGAGATACACGGAGATTAGCCGACCAATGAGAATTTAGTCGGATGAGAGAGTATCGACCAATTAATCGACTAGTCGACCAACAGACTACAGCCCTAGTTGATTCGTCTTTCCAGTTCTGTTCTTACAGTTTTTCCTTATTTGGTCGAAGGTCAAATTTGTGATTTGAGCTGTACAGATAATGATAATAAACTTTTTTCACATCTGTATGCAGATTTGATTTAATATTGACTGACAGTATTTGTTCACTTTTTTATTCCTCTGCTTACTTCAGACTTTCAGTTTGTGGCCCGTTTCCTGTCTGAGGATCAATTACACGTCGTCTTAATTAAATGTTTCGTTTTGTTGTTCAGAATTTGAAGGGATGAAACTTTTCTTCATGCTGAAATCATACGTCGTCTTCACTTATTGATTAGTCGCATGCCTGGAGGGGTTATCAATAATTAACTGCTACCAGCTCTCTCTCTCTCCATTCACTCTCTAGCTCGCTCGACCACAGCTGCTCTCTCTCTAAGTCTAACTTTGCTTTTAACATCAACAAACGAACAGAAACGTCTTCCCGTCGTCCCGGTAACGCCTTTGTCCTCCATCATGGTAGCGTTTATAGCTCTGATCAGTCTGATCTCAGGCTGTGATTGGCCGCCAAAGACGAGAGAAGAGAGAGAGAGAGAGCAGCTGCGGTCGAGAGAGCTTCAGAGTGAATGAAGAGAGGGAGCTCTGGTAGCGACAAAGCTGATGTAGCACTTTTCTCCTTATAAAGGCAACATGGAGATTATTCGACCAATCACAATTTAGTCAGACGAGATGGTTACCATGGCGACAGTACCTGGGTATGAAGGCTCCGTTGGTGAGCGACGGCTCGTCGTCGTCCAGGCCGTCGAACAGCTGCGACTTGGAGGCGCCGGATGACGTCAGCGCTTTGGGGCGGACCCGGGTCGCAGGTCGAGGGGTCAGCTTGTAGTGGGTGGGCGTGGTCAGAGCCTTCTGGGCCGTCGGATTGGTCGGTTTGAGACGCTGTCGGAACACAAATCTGCATTTAATCCTGTTTAAAATCTATAATGTGAGTTTTAATGTTTTTAATGTTTTTCTTTATTTATATCGTTAATAACATAAAGAAACAAACACTGTTCAGTCGCTCTCACCTCTTCTTTCTTTTTGGGGTCTGAAAGCGGGTTTCTGAACAGCGGCGAGTCTCCGTACGGCGAGTACGCCAGGACGCTGAGCTGCTGCTGCAGCATGGCCTGCTGGGCGGCCGCCGCGTTCGGATCGGTGAGCGCTGGGAGGAGAAACAACAACATACGGTGACATCACTGCTCCGTCTGGTCACAACAACAACAACAACAACAACGACAGACATCGGACGGTGGAGTCTCACCGACGGGCTGCTGCGCGGCTCCGAAGCCCAGCGTGCTCGTTCCACTGTTGAATCCGGCCGCTCCGAACGTTCCCATCGTTCCCAGCGTGGTGCCCAGTTTGTTCTGGTTGTTCCCGAAGAGAGACGTCTGCCCCGTGCCCACTGCTGAACAAACACAACTCTGCATGAATAATAATAAACTGAAACTAGAGACTGTTTGATAAACGACCTCAACGAATATTATAATGATTATTAACTAATTGATTAATCATCTGGTGCCGTTAAGCTGCTGCTGTTGTTTATTTAACATTTTATTTTTCTTATAATTTCACTTCCTGGTTTTCAGCCTTCTTAAACCATCATTTATATTTTCATCCTTCCTGCCGTCGTGGTTCTACTGGTACCTGTTCCGAAGCTGGTTCCCAGTCCGGTCCCCAGTCCTCCGGCGGCCGGCTTGTTCCCAAACAGACTTCCTGCCGCCGGGTTCGCACCGAAACCTGCAGTCAGCAAAAAACATAAAACACTGAGACCGTTTCCTGCGTTTGAACTAAAACATTTAACTTAATGTAAATGCAGTTGGATTAATGTTCAGCAGTGGTGCTGTTGCTATGGTTACTTGAACCCGGCTGCTGGACGTACCGAAGGTGGAGGTGTTGGTTCCGGTTCCCAGCGTCAGAGCCGGCTTGTTGCCAAAGAGCCCGGTGCCGGCGCCGAAGGACGGAGCGCTGGTGGTGGTGGTGCCGAAGCCGGCCGTCTTATTACCGAATAAACTTTGCTTTAAAAGACAAAAACGCACAAATATTAAATATATAAACATTAAAATAACATTCACTCATACAGAAACAGTTAACGAACTAATCTCTCTCTGGTTCGTACCTGTGTGCCCACGTTTCCAAATCCGGCGTTCGTTTGGCCGAACAGTCCGGTGGCCGTCCCGAAACCGGTGGCGGCGCTGGTCTGAGCCGTGCCGAACAAACCGCCCGACTGAGACGCCGCCGTGTTTCCAAACAGACCCTGAAACACAAACATCGAGATGACTTCAACACTCGCAGAAACGGGAGAAGACAGACGCAGAAACGGGAGAAGACAGGCGCAGAAACGGGAGAAGACAGGCGCAGAAACGGGAGAAGACAGGCGCAGAAACGGGAGAAGACAGGCGCAGAAACCGGAGAAGACAGGCGCAGAAACGGGAGAAGACAGGCGCAGAAACGGGAGAAGACAGGCGCAGAAACCGGAGAAGACAGACGCAGAAACGGGAGAAGACAGACGCAGAAACGAGAGAAGACAGACGCGGAAACAAGAGAAGACAGACGCAGAAACGGGAGAAGACAGGCGCAGAAACGGGAGAAGACAGGCGCAGAAACGGGAGAAGACAGACGCAGATACGGGAGAAGACAGACGCAGAAACAAGAGAAGACAGACGCAGAAACGGGAGAAGACAGACGCGGAAACGACAGAAGACAGACGCAGAAACGACAGAAGACAGACGCAGAAACAAGAGAAGACAGACGCAGAAACGGGAGAAGACAGACGCGGAAACCGGAGAAGACAGACGCAGAAACCGGAGAAGACAGACGCAGATACGGGAGAAGACAGACGAGGAAACGGGAGAAGACAGACGCAGAAACGGGAGAAGACAGATGCAGAAACAGGAGAGGACAGACGCAGAAACAGGAGAGGACAGACGCAGAAACGGGAGAAGACAGACACAGAAACCGGAGAAGACAGACGCAGAAACAGGAGAGGACAGACGCAGAAACGGGAGAAGACAGACGCAGAAACGGGAGAAGACAGACGCAGAAACAGGAGAGGACAGACGCAGAAACGGGAGAAGACAGACGCAGAAACGGGAGAAGACAGGCGCAGAAACGGGAGAAGACAGACGCAGAAACAAGAGAAGACAGACGCAGAAACAAGAGAAGACAGACGCAGAAACAGGAGAAGACAGACGCAGAAACGGGAGAAGACAGACGCAGAAACAAGAGAAGACAGAAGAAGAAACGAGAGAAGACAGACGCAGAAACGAGAGAAGACAGACACAGAAACGGGAGAAGACAGACGCAGAAACGAGAGAAGACAGACGCAGAAACGGGAGAGGACAGACGCAGAAACGGGAGAGGACAGACGCAGAAACGGGAGAAGACAGACGCAGAAACGGGAGAAGACAGACGCAGAAACGGGAGAAGACAGACGCAGAAACGAGAGAAGACAGACGCAGAAACGAGAGAAGACAGACGCAGAAACGAGAGAAGACAGACGCAGAAACGAGAGAAGACAGACGCAGAAACCGGAGAAGACAGACGCAGAAACCGGAGAAGACAGACACAGAAACGGGAGAAGACAGACGCAGAAACAGGAGAGGACAGACGCAGAAACAGGAGAGGACAGACGCAGAAACGGGAGAAGACAGACACAGAAACCGGAGAGGACAGCAGCTGCGGAGTCTCACCATGCTGCTGGTGTTGGCCTGTCCCATGGTGTTGGTGTTGCCGAAGGAGAAGCCGGTGCTCTGCGTGGTGGTCGTCTGGCCGAACGGCTTGAAGAGACTCGAGGCGGCTTGTTGCTGGTTCTGCTGGCCGAACAGACCACCCGTGGTCGCATTGAAACCGGCGGCAGCGGGTGCTAGAAGACGACAAAACACACGGCAAACATCACCTCACTCGCTCTAAGCTAACACCAATCCACCTGATAGCTGTTGAGATGCTGCGTTTCCGCGCTCACCTGCACCAAAAGTGCTCTTGTTCTGTCCGAAGGAGAAGCTGGTGTTGGGTGCGGAGGTGCCGAACAGGCCGGTGGTGGCGCTGGACGTGGCCGTAGCGGAACCGAACAGACCGCCAGTCCCTGCAGCGATCGGGTTGGTCGGACCCTTCCTGCCTGCCTGGTAGTCCTCCAGCCTCAACTCCTGCAGGGAGAAACAACAGAGAGACGCAAAAACTCATCGTCTCATCCCGAGTTTGATGTTTCTAAAACCGCCGTCCAGGCCGACATGTCGGTCTGTGTGTCGGTAAACAAACTGACCTCCAGCGACTTGTTCTCGTACTCCTTCATGGCCGTGATGCACTGGTGCTTGGTGTTGATGCTGGTGGTCACGCCCGCTTTCACCATTGTGTCACTTCCTGTTGGAGGCTGATGGGGTAGAAATGTAGAAACATGTTTGATTGTTTTGGTCTTCGGTGTCAAAATGTTCTTAATTATTTTAAACACTTTCAAATTAAAACTATACAATATTTCTATTATTCTTTCATGAAGCACCCAAGAAACAAACACACTTAACTGTTTAATACTAACAGGAAATTTTCATCAACATCCACATTTAATTTAACATCCAAACAAAAAACATTTTTAGGATACAAACTGATTCTGTCCGCATCCACTCACGTTGAATTTTACGGTTGTTCCCGGCTGCTGTTGAGCGGAGAACCCGGAGCCTCCGAACAGGGAGTTGGACCCACCGAAGGGGTTGGAGGTGGTGTTGGTCGCCCCGAACAGCCCGCCGCTGCTGGTGCTCGTCCCGAAGCCTGGCGGACGCGACGGGAGGATAAACGAATCAACGTTTAGGTTTTACAAAAAAATGTAAACTCAATCTATAATCTCCTAAATGTAAATAATCTGATTGGAAGTCAAGTATAAAAAGGGTTCTCACTTCCAAACGAGGAGGGTTTGTTGGCGCCGAAGGCATTGTTCTGCTGTGAGAAGAGTCCTCCGGTGGTGCCCGATCCGGTGTTACCAAACAGGCTGGTGGAAGTACCGCTGGCCGCACCGAAACCGAAGCCGGAGCTCGTGGAGGACGTCGCCGGCTGGCTGAACGTGCTGGAGCCGAACAAACCGCCTGCAGGAAACAAACAGGAACAGATGAGTGCTTAGAATTCATTTAACATTTTTAAAATTAAACAGTTGAACAAGTTTTCTTTTAAATGACAGAACTGGTTGAATTAAAAACACACAGTCTGAAAAACAACAATACAAACATCCGGCTGTTTCACAGACAAAAATCTGACAAACCAGGTTTATTCTGTGTGGAACCAAAGAGACCTCCGGTGTTGGTCGTCGCCCCAAACGCAGACGTCCCAAAGCCTCCCGTCGTCCCAAAACCCGTGTCTGCAGATACAGAGGTCACATGAGCACAGACTGACTGACTGACTGACTGACTGACGCTTCAGATCATCAGCTGCAAACTTCAGTCACCAGGAGTTAAAAACTACAGACACTGAAACACTTTCAGACTGCGTCTCACTCACAACAAACCAGATCAACATAATTAGTCTGTTCATCAAATCATCACCCTGATAACTGATCAGTGTTCGTGCTGGAAGACATTTCCTTTCTCCAACATGTTCGTACTGGTTGGTTGGTTGTTTTACAGCGAGGTGGGACACTTCCCCTCGCTAACTGCTAACATAATAAAGAATAAATATACTGTGTGACCTTTGCTATACAATTAATTCAGGGAAACCTTTAAATTATGTTTACCGAGAGCAACAAAATGAATTAACGCAGGTCGTAAGGGAATCATAACATCAGTGGTTCTGGTTATTCAGTCGTGGACTTCCAACAAAGCCAAACCATTAAAAAACTGCTTATTCATACTGAAGATTTTATTGAGTCTGTTTGCTTAAAGGTGTTCGATACAGGACTTTCCTAAAATAACAATATATAAACTCTAAGTCATCGCTACAGGTGTGTGATGGTGTGTGTATCTACAGACTTTGTCCTCTGCCTGTGTTTTATTTTTCTGTGTTCAGGGCGTTTCTGAGCTTTAACCTTCGGGCGGCGGGGCGTGGAGCTTCCAGCACGCCGTAAAAAAACGTAGCGACATAAACAAGAGGAAGCTACGTAAACGGCCGACACATTTCTGCCTGTTCAACAGACACGACAGCGAGCGGTCGGTCGTAGTCGAAGTGGAGTAAAATATAACCTGAAGTCTGTTTCGTGCTGTCTGCTCTGTCTGCTCCGTCTGTGCGCGTGTGTGTGCGGAGGAGGAGTTGAACCTTTAACTAGAGTCTCTGAACGTCCAGGAGTCAAAACACAACAGTGAGTTTGTTGCTCTGGTTGCCGACGTGACTTTTGAATCCTCCAGAAATAAATAAATAAAATAAACATAATGAACTTACTTTGCTGTCCAAAGGTCGATGAGGTGCCGAATCCCCCCGTCCCTCCGCCGAAGGGAGTACCAAATGACTTGTTGAACATCTTGCCCTGCTAGCAGGACAGCATAAGTCTTCTGTACGGAGACAAACAAGAACATCCTTCATATCATTCACTTTAAAATATAACCGACGTGTGACATTAAGCTACACGGCCGCCTTAAATATGACAGAAAATTACATCTTAATATTATACGACTTCACCACCACAATAATAAACTGCTGCAAAGCTCAATATGGAAAACAGAACCTGCGTTTGACAGATTGAATCCCCGTTTAAAGAGTTTTGTTTACAGTTTACAGCTTTAAAGAGGAACTGCAACGTTCAGCTGATAAGTTGTCAGCTATTAAATTAATAATGCCAACTATTTAGATAACTGATTTATCATTTGGAGTCAAATTTTTAAAGAAAAGATTGTCCGAATTATCCGATTCCAGCTTCTAAAGTGTGAATTTTTCTGAACAAAACAAACATTTGACAACGTCGTCTTGAGCTTCTGAGAAACATTGATTCACATTTTTCCATCAATCGATTGTTTAGATTTGTAGAATTAATCACTTTCTCTCTATTTTAGTGAGTTAGTAGCTGTTGGCTGCAAACAGTATTTAAAACAGTGTTCTTCATGTCTCAACAGATCCACACTGATGTTTATGAATTCATATTATAAATGGAACCCCAAGTACAGTATTTTATTTTTAATATAACTTTGAGCCAATGGACCTCATATTCAGAGAAATACACTAAACATTAGAGCTGATATATAGTAAATATAATCGTTTCTTTGATGTGCAGGATGCTTTTTTATCTGGGGCGACTCTTCGCTTCACATTGTTTTCCTTTGCTTGCAATTTTACCACAAAAAGGCGGATAAAACATCGCAAGTTATGTCTCAATTTCACACAAAAGTCACTGCACTGCAACATTTTTGGCCGCAATAATGAGACAACAAAACTCCTGGAGGGACTGAACACTGCTCTACAGTCACTGGTTTTAATCATGTGATCAGAGACCTTACTTAACTTTAGTTTAGACTGATGTAATTCTTTAAACGGGTGATGTTTTTAGTTTTGTATGATGTAATGTTTATTTACTCCTGTAGTGACTCTAACATCTGATAAATGTGCCTGCTTAGAGACATGTTGAGGACATTTAGCTACTGTGCCCTTGTTAAATATATAATATAAACATATACAATAAATAATATAAATAAAATAAGTGTTATAAATAAATATAATTAGTTGAGGGTCCCCTGGCCTGAAGCTGAGGACCCTTAACTGGCTCCACGTGCAGCTAACCGGGCCGTGCTGTCAGTCACAAGTATTGATCACAAATACAACACTGACGTCAGCCCTGTTAGTTAGTTAGTTAGTTAGTCAGTCAGTCAGGTGGGTTTGGACTGGATGGGAACCGAGCCCGTCGCTCAGCGGGTCGGAACCGGGTGAGACCGGTTATTAACTGCAGGTAAACAAACGTCCTAAACAGCCCGGAGCAGTTTCCGTTTTAGCCAACAACACGTTAGCTCAAAATATTCACCGCACAGACCGAGTTATCAACAACTCGACTCTTTTTTGCTCAAAAGCAGTGAGATTAAAAAAAAAAATCCACATAAACTAATATTATTATGGGACATTTGTTAAGTAACGGACAGTAAGTTTAGTGCGTTTTCAAGCTAACGTTAGCCAGTTAGCTCCCCCGCTAGCCGCTCAGCGCTGCTACGTAAATGATAGCAAAACAAAAGTAAACCCGACAAAGAACAGTTGTTACTTTCACAAACATTTACCTTAAACCAACGTTGCTGTGGATGTTCGGTTTCTGTATCGACCACAACGTTAAAACTACTGCGTTCAAAATGTCCAGCGATAAAAATCTGTTTAGCTAAACATCGGAATAGCCGGATAGCTTCACAACGAGGAGGGAAAACTGTCGGGCAGTAACCGTCATCACGCACTTTCATACGTCATACGTCATGACGTTCGTACGTTTTGATAAAGATTTTTTTTTTCTTCGCAACTTTATTGAAAACTGTCAAAATTCAAAAACATACGTATAAACAAGTATGAACAACAAAGAGTAAATCAAGTGCCAGAAAATTAAATTATGACATAATAATAAACGAAAAATGAAAACAGTTGGTATATTAAATTCAATAAATACAAAATAATACATAAATACATAAAAGGGGTACAAATTGATATTTACATTAGTCAGTAATTTTATATAAGAATGTGGGAGATGTTAAAACTGCTGCTACATTTATTATTATTTTTATTATTAATTATTGTTGTTGTTGTTTTTATTGTTATTACTAACATTAATAGGATGACAAAGACGATGATGATGATGGTATTTCTTTTTTTCTTTTGTTTATTTGTTTTAAATCATTATTATTGTTTGTTTATTATTACTACTATTATTGATATGAATCAGATGAGAATTATTTTTTTCATTTTCCACCAGGAAACACAAACAACAACATGCAGACATCTTCAGTCTCAGGCTGTAAAAACAGACACTGCTGACACAACAACCCATTTGTTTAGCCTTTTTAATTCTTATTTTTTTGGGGGGGAAATGTAGTATTTGTTAACAGGATAAACTTCAGTCTCTTAAGTTCAGATCAGTCACTGAACTTACTTCTTTATATTCATTTCAACCATTTTACAAGTGCAATAATACACATGCATCTTCCCACTCAGACTAAACACAGACATGACATCAACAATTACACTGAATCTCCTCACACAACAATCCATTCTGTTCATTTACTTGTTCTCTTCTTTCAGTTTAACTTTTTTGCATACTCATTAGTCTTTTATGATTTATTTTTTTATATGTTCTTCATCCCAACCATATCTGATTGTTGGGACCACCTCGTACTGGGTTCTGGTGGCTGGGGGGCTTGGCAGGTTTGGGGCACTGGACTAAATCGGAACAGCTTGAAGTCAGAGAACCTGTTCTCCACTAAGCCTCTCTCCACATAGAAAGCTGCTAGGGGTGGGGGCTGTTCGAAAGGGGATCTGATCGCCTCTTACGAGCCTGGTGGCGGTCTAAAGCAGGCGAGAGCAAAGAAAGCACAGAAGAGGAGAAGGGGAAACCTGATCTGACCCGCCCTAAATCCACCCCGGCTCCTCTTTGTCCTTAGAGCCCAGCCAGAGATGCCTCCATGTTACAAAAAGGGGGAATAGATCTTAATGAGTTTGTCTGGAAAACGTAAGTAACACCTGCTTTTGGTTGTCAGAATGATGATTTTGACAGGTTTCTTTCAGTGGATTTCAAGAAATACTGACAAAACTACAGATGAACATATGGAGGCCAGTATGATTACAGCATGAGTTGAACAAACATGTAGAAAAGTTCATTCCATGTATCTCAGGATGAGTCCTGAACCTTGGCTGGGGCGACTGAGAGTTTCAGCCGACAGCATAGATAGTAAACAAGGACGGGTCTGATGATCTGATCTCTGAGCCCATAGATGAGAGCGCTCAGACATCTGGGGAGAATGATAATAAACACATAAAAAATATTCTGAACACGCACAAGCATTATTCTCGTGACAATTTTTGAGATGGCTATAAGTAATGGGTTGTGTACAGTTGAAGAGAGACTGAGGCCCAGCTGCACCATGTGCAGCAGCAGTGTGTTACGAGCTTTATGGGCTGAAGCTTTGTCTGCGGAGGCTGACCTGGCTGCTACTATCACCCCAATATAAGAAGAAATAACTGCCACCCCAGCTGATATAAACAGAAAACAAGTATAGGCTTTGTCATAATGATCAGATACTGGCACAAGAAACATGACAAATGTGCTACAGAAATGTTTCATCTGCAGGCTCTCCAGGTCCTGAAATGGAAAATTTAAGAGCAAAAGAACTCGTATGAGGACATTTAGTGAACAAAAAGCCCAAACCATGGTGATGGCCACCCCTGTGTTTCTGATGGTGATGATGGTAGCGTGCCTCAGTGGGTAGCACACAGCTACATATCTCTCCAGAGACATCACCACCAGTGTGAGAGGAGAGATTTCATTTGTAAGATTGGCGATAATAATAAGAACAATACACACAGGATATGTCATCATTATTCTACAAATAGACAGTATGTACAGTAACTGGCTCAGTGTCATCTGTAGAGTGTCTGCAAAAAGGAGGTTATACAGAAGAATGTAACGAGAAGTCTCACGAAACACCAGTTTACTCCTCAAAGTGAAAAGCATGGTCACATTAATGAAGAAGAATATACAACATGGAACTGTAGTCAGAGTGGTAAGCATCACTCTTTCCACTAACCCCAGTCCAACAGTGATGTTGGTCTGAGATTGAGTTGCATCAGACATCTCAGAGAAACATTTAATGCATAATAATTATGAACCTGTAGAAGTCATTGGAACATAAAAGCACAAAAAACAATAAAAATCCAATGTATTTTAAGCACAAACGATTGTTGAGTCACATCAAACACCTCAAGTTATCAAAATTCATTTTCCCTGCACAGATATTTACCAAGGTGGAGTCAGTGCTTCTTTCCATGTGGGCAGTGCTGGTCTGCAGAGTTTGCCTGCCTTCACATACTATATACCAGCTTTGTCCAACAACATCATGTGACACTGTGACACATGAACATGTTGAACAGCTTAGTAATAATGGGTGTAATGTATCTAATGGGACCATGTACATGACATTTGATGCACTGCACCAGATTTAGCTTCAAGCTAATTTTCATCTGCAGTCCCTTACAATTAAAACATATAACATCAAAATAACAAAGAGTGCAAAGCAGAAAACACACAGGGCACATGACACAAGATAAAAAGTTACACACAAAAGCAAATTGCATCCACCTACAATGTCAACTAGAAATGATTAATGTCAGTTTGTCAAATTAAAAGCAAGATTATTTGCATGAATGAGAAGATATGAGATGAAATTTAGATTCAGTGGTTACAGAGCTGAGTGATTTTTAGCAGATTTTTTAAATTTGGTTTTGAACTCTTCATATCATCAGGTAGGATATTACACCGAGCTGTGGCTCTCACAGAGGATCCAATAAAACTTACTGAGCGAGTGAACATAAAGTCACATAGTGGAGGAAGGCCCAAACCATTTAAAATTGTATGAACTAGGCACCAATTTGAGAATAATCTAAAATTCCCAAAGCTCAGTGAATTGTATTTTTCTAGTACCCAACAGTGATTGAAATACATTGTTTTTTGTCCAGAGTTTTTTGAGTTTGTTTGTAAGGACTCAAGAGGTCTTATGGCTGCATCTCCAGCTGGCCCCCAACATGTGATGCAATAAGACATATGGGAAAGAATCATAGGATGCCTAAATATCTTGGCCGCGTCTAAAGAGAGCCCGATTTGACGGTTGTCAGCCTATTGAATGGACGTTATCAGCACACATCAGTTCCAAACTTATGGGCTAGTAGGGGCCTACCAACCTAATAGTAGGTTCGGGAGCCTGTTATCACCCATTTATTTCAGTGTGCTGATGGAGCCCCGCCCACCATCAAAACAGAAACTTAAGAAGACGTGGTTTGTGAAGGAGGCAAACCAGTCTCCTCAACATTACGTTCCCACACAACTAAATTGCATTCTCAATTACATTTCTACGAAAACGTATTATGTCCGCGATTACGTTTGTTTGTAACGTATCATGAATACGTTTCTAATCAACATATCTTTGCTTTCCTACAATTCTATTAGCTATTTTAATTCGAACAACCTTTTTCTACTTTAACATACATATATATTGGTGACAGGCTTACGCCTTTTTCTTAACAAACCTGGATTTGTCCTTTTTCAACGTGACGGTACTCATTTTAATTAATGGATTGATTTATATTTGCTGTGTATCTTGTATCTCCACTAACATCTGATGATTTGCGCATTATGGCCGGTTTTGCAGTAACCGCCTGCCATTGCTGTGAAGAATAAAATCAGAGAAAGAAGTGACGAACTCAAATTTTCCTGCCATTGTTGTCTAACCTCATAAGAAGGGACTGAAAAAGAAAGAAATCCTAAGAGTGTCAAAGGGAATTCCCAGTGACGTCATGTGTAGTAAGAACCCACAAAATGAACCCCCATGCCCCGCCCCCTACAACACCCCCTTTTTTTCACTTTACTTTGTCTTCTTCGTCGCTCTTTTGACAGACAGTGGATGGCTCAACGAACCAGACAGACTAGCGACCCCACGTGTGTCTAAATTGAAATGACATCTTCATTCTTGAAGACCCGAGGTTGCAAGCAAGACGAGTTGGCGGGTTTTTAGTCCACCAAAAGAGTAATAAGTAAATTGTTGGCACACGCGCAAACACCCACCCCTCCCCCACCACACACTCACACACAAATATATATGTCTAAAATAAAGCAACATCTTTACGTGTTCTGAACATAGATCGTCTAAATGCAGTGTAATTAGTTTGGTTGTAATAAATATTTGATATATTCAGTAGTTATGTTGTTTTATGAACCTATTTCACGAGTGCGCTGTCTGTAAGTGCTCTGTGAAACTAGGCCTGGGACAGCTTGTGTCCATGAAATGTGAAAATTAAAACTTTGTCATAGTGCTACACCAAATACGTTTTTGGAAAGGTCATGACTTGGGAAATAACATATGTAAGTATGAAGATCCTACATGGCTCCTGCTTTGAAAAACTGACCTTTGAACCTTGACCTCAGTGTATATTTGAAGGCTTATAATTCATCAACAAAAGGGGGTACGGACATGGGACCAACTGTTATAGAGAGCTCTGGGCCTCAGCTATCATGTGAATATAGTCAACAATTGGGGACGCTGTCAGATATGGGTAAAATATGGTTAAAATTAATTTTCACTCATAAAGCAATTAGATATTTAAAATCTGATTACACAAATGTGTTTATCGTGTCCTTAAACTCCCTAGTGTACTCTCAATTTAGTATTTACAACTTCCAAATATATTAAAAACGCTAATATTTTTTAAAAACTAAAATTCCCATTCCTCGCCATGCTTCTGATACAAATAAGCACCACAGTTGTAGTTCTTCTGGTTGTAGAGTGGGGTAGTAAGATAGGGTGGTGAAAAGATCTATCTGTTGAATATATCAAACATTTAATACACCCGAACTAATAATCACACTGCATCCAAATGATCTATGTTAACAAAAAGTTAAGATGTTGGTTTGTTTAAGATATTTTAGTGAGTGTTTCATAAACGGCGTTTTTGGGATGGCAGTTCTGTTTTGTAAAGTAGGGTCGTAAAATAGGTTCATAAAACTACATAACTACTGAATATATCAAATATCTACAACAACCAAACTAATCACACTGCTAGATGATCTATGTTCAGAACACGTAAAGATGTTGCTTTATTTTAGACACATATATGTGTGTGTGTGTGTGTGTGTGTGTGGTGGGGGGAGGGGTGGGTGTTTGCGCGCGCGCCAACAATTTACGAATTACTCTTTTGGCGGACTGAAATCCCGCCAACTCGTCTTGCTTGCAACCTCGGGTTTTCAAGAATGAAGATGTCATTTCCATGTAGACACACGTGGGGTCGCTAGTCTGTCTGGTTCGTTGAGCTATCCACTGTCTGTCAAAAGAGCGACGAAGAAGACGAAGTAACTCGAAAAAAAGGGGGTGTTGTGGGGGGCGGAGAGGGAGGGTCCATTTTGTGGTACCCTACTATACATGACGTCACTGGGAATTCCCTTTGACACTCTTAGGATTTCTTTCTTTTTTCAGTCCCTTCTTATGAGATTAGACAACAATGGCCAGAAAATTTGAGTTCGTCACTTCTTTCTCTCATTTTATTCTTCACAGCAATGGCAGGCGGTTACTTAAAAACCGGCCATAATGCACAAATCATCAGATGTTAGTGGAGATACAAGATACACAGCAATTATAAATCAATCCATTAATTAAAATGAGTACCGTCACGTTGAAAAAGGACAAATCCAGGTTTGTTAAGAAAAACGCGTAAGCCTGTCACCAATATATATGTATGTTAAAGTAGAGAAAGGTTGTTCGAATTAAAATAGCTAATAGAATTGTAGGAAAGCAAAGATATGTTGATTAGAAACGTATTCGTGATGCGTTGCAAACAAACGTAATCATGGACAAAATACGTTTTCGTAGAAATGTAATTGAGAATGCAATTTAGTTGTGTGTCAACGTAATTTTGAGGAGACAGGGTTGCCTCCTTCACAAACCACGTCTTCTTAAGTTTCTGTTTGGATGGTGGGCGGGGCTCCATCAGCACACTGAAATAAATGGGTGATAACAGGCTCCCGAACCTACTATTAGGTTGGTAGGCCCCTACTAGCCCATAAGTTTGGAACTGATGTGTGCTGATAACGTCCATTCAATAGGCTGACAACAGTCAAAGAGCCAGTTTTGCTCAGTCATGGACCACATGTCTCAAGACTAGGAAACAGCTGGAGTCCTCAAGAAACTCAACCCATGAATCCAGGTTATCAATGGAGGATGAGTCTGATGGTCTGGTCTCTGAGTCCATGGATGATAGAACTCAGAGACATGGGGAAGATTAATATACACACATACAAAAAAATCTGGATGCATATAAAAACTATTCCCACTCCACTTTTTTAGACCACTACAAGGATTGGTTTGTAAGTGGCTGAAGAGAGACCGAGGCCCAACTGAACTAGGTGAAGCATCAGTGTGTTACAAGCTTTACGGGCTGAAGGCTTTGTGGAGGCTGACCTGGCTGCTACTATCATACCAATATAAAAATATAAGAAATACATAAATTCTGCCCTGACCTGACCCACCCCGACTCCTCTTTGTCCTCAGAGTACAGCCAGAGATGCCCTCCAAGCTCCAAGAGCACTGTAACTATGTTACTTTTATTTTTTATGTTCTCTTTCTTCCCTCTTTTGGTTAATATTATCCCCCTTTACACCATTTCTCTACTCTATATTTTTCACACACCTACCTACCTAAATACATGCATATTACAATAAGAAAATCTAAGCCAAACTTCATGCCTATTTTTTATTTTTTGGTTTGTTTGTTTGTTTTCTTGCTTTTTTATTGTCATTTTTGTTGTTGTTGTTGTTGTTTTGTCTTTTTTCTCTCTTTTGCTTTTGTTTTGTTTGTGGTTTTCATGTTTGTTACTTGTATTGCACTATAAACAAATAAAATAATTTTAAAAATGTATCTGCATTTACAAAGGATGTGATGTAACGTAGCTACAGCTCATGCATTTTAATTTTCAGTGTTTACATATTTACAAACGTCTTGGATGTTGCAGGAAGAGGGAATAAATCTTAATGAGTTAGTCTGGGAAACATACAAGTAACACCTGCTTTTGGTTGTCAGAATGATGATTTTGACAAGTTTCTAACCGTGGATTTCAAGAAATATAGAGAAAACTACAGATGAACATTGGTATTCTCAAAAAATGTTCTTCATTTATTTCTTGCCTGATTTTATGCTGACATATGGAGACCAGTATGATTACAGCATGAGTTGAACAAACATGTAGAAAAGTTCATTCCATGTATCTCAGGATGAGTCCTGAGCCTTGGCTGGGGCGACTGAGAGTTTCAGCCGACAGCATAGATAATAAACAATAACAGGTCTTATGGTCTGATCTCTGAGCCCATAGATGAGAACGCTCAGACATCTGGGGAGAATGATAATAAACACATAAAAAACATTCTGGATGCGCACAAGCACTATCCTGGTGACAATTCTTGAGATGGCTAGAAGTAATGGAGCATTTACAGTTGAAGAGAGACTGAGGCCCAGCTGCACCAGGTGCAGCAGCAGTGTGTTACGAGCTTTACGGGCTGAAGCTTTGTCTGTGGAGGCTGACCTGGCTGCTACTATCACCCCAATATAAGAAGAAATAACTGCCACACCAGCTGATATAAACAGAAAACAAGTATAGGCTTTGTCATAGTGATCATATTCTGGCACAAGAAACATAGAAAGAGGGCTACAGAAATGTTTCATCTGCAGGCTCTCCAGGTCCTGAAATGGAAAATTTAACAGCAAAAGAACTCGTATGAGGACATTTAGTGAACAAAAAGCCCAAACCATGGTGATGGCCACCCCTGTGTTTCTGATGGTGATGATGGTAGCGTGCCTCAGTGGGTAGCACACAGCTACATATCTCTCCAGAGACATCACCACCAGTGTGAGAGGAGAGATTGCATTTGTAAGTTTGGCAATCATAACAAGAACACCACACACAGGATATGTCATCATTATTCTACAAATAGACAGTATGTACAGTAACTGGCTCAGTGTCATCTGTGTTGTGTCTGCAAAAAGGAGGTTATACAGAAGAATGTAACGAGAAGTCTCACGAAACACCAGTTTACTCCTCAAAGTGAAAAGCATGATTACATTAATTAAGAGGAATATACAACATGGAACTGTAGTCAGAGTGGTAAGCATCACTCTTTCCACTAACCCCAGTCCAACAGTGATGTTGGTCCGAGATTGAGTTGCATCAGACATCTCAGAGAAACATTTAATGCATAATAATTATGAACCTGTAGAAGTCATTGGAAAATAAAAGCACAAAAAATCTCCTTCTGTTTGTGTTCTGAGAACAATAAAAATCCAACATATTTTAAGCACAAGAGAATGTTGAGTCACATCAAAAATATCAAGTTATCAAAATTCATTTTCCCTGCACAGATATTTACCAAGGTGGAGTCAGTGCTTCTTTCCATGTGGGCAGTGCTGGTCTGCAGAGTTTGCCTGCCTTCACATACTATATACCAGCTTTGTCCAACAACATCATGTGACACTGTGACACATGAACATGTTGAACAGCTTAGTAATAATGGGTGTAATGTATCTAATGGGACCATGTACATGACATTTGATGCACTGCACCAGATTTAGCTTCAAGCTAATTTTCATCTGCAGTCCCTTACAATTAAAACATATAACATCAAAATAACAAAGAGTGCAAAGCAGAAAACACACAGGGCACATGACACAAGATAAAAAGTTACACACAAAAGCAAATTGCATCCACCTACAATGTCAACTAGAAATGATTAATGTCAGTTTGTCAAATTAAAAGCAAGATTATTTGCATGAATGAGAAGATATGAGATGAAATTTAGATTTAGTGGTTACAGAGCTGAGTGATTTTTAGCAGATTTTTTAAATTTGGTTTTGAACTCTTCATATCATCAGGTAGGATATTACACCGAGCTGTGGCTCTCACAGAGGATCTAATAGAACTTACTGAGCGAGTGAACATAAAGTCACATAGTGGAGGAAGGCCCAAACCATTTAAAATTGTATGAACTAGGCACCAATTTGAGAATAATCTAAAATTCCCAAAGCTCAGTGAATTGTATTTTTCTAGTACCCAACAGTGATTGAAATACATTGTTTTTTGTCCAGAGTTTTTTGAGTTTGTTTGTAAGGACTCAAGAGGTCTTATGGCTGCATCTCCAGCTGGCCCCCAACATGTGATGCAATAAGACATATGGGAAAGAATCATAGGATGCATAAACTTTGATGCATCTCAAGAGAGACAGTTTTGTTGGGACTCAGCAGTGGACCACATGTTTCAAGACTAGGAAACAGCAGGAGTCCTCAAGTAACTCCACCCATGGATCCAGGTTATCAAAACTAGAGATCCTCCTCTTATCTGCTCGTTTATTTTCTACGTTATGACACTGTTGAGGGAGGTCATCAATATATAGGCTAAATAATAGGGGATCTAACACTGACCCTTGTGGAACACCCATTGTGCACTTCATGTTACTGGACAGTGTGTCACCAACTTGAACACATTGTCTCCTACATCTATGTCAGTGCTCTAGATGAGAAGTTAAATTTAGAGAGTTTCGATAATAAAAGATCATGATTGACTATGGAGATTATTCCCTATCTTTATTCAAGAGCGTAGTATATACATTTGAGAGCAAACTTTATTGATTTTACGTTCAAATTTTGTAATTTGTCCCTCAAAACCCTCCCCTCGCACTCAAACAGCCTCTGCTTGCGCTCAGATTTGCTCCGCTTGTGCTCAAACTGTGTGCTCGCACTCGGATACAATGTTGCTCGCGCTCAAACTTCAACTCTTCTCCTCGCACTCAGGTTTCTTCTGCGCGCTCACTAAATTTCTGCTCATGGATTTCTCCACTGCGCTCAGATTTTTTTGTGTAGCAACAAGCATAGCAACCACCCTGTCAGAATCATCCAATCAATAGAAGGCCTGGTTTTGGGTTGACCAATGAAATGGAGTCTGCCTCCTTGCGTTAGTCAAAGTCAAGGATCTCAAGTAAGTTGTTTTTTTTTTTTAAACATTTTTTTATGCTGCTATTACTTCCTTCAGATACATCCAAATGGTGTTTACCCTTGCTATAATATAGTAAGTTCAACTGATTTAATTGTAAATATGCAGGTATGCAAATAGGGACGTGTTTAAGGTATTAACATTATGTGAAACCCTTCTAATAGGGCAGAATTTGACAGCAAGGGTAAACACCATTTGTTTACCTAATAAAAACAATTTTAACATACACACACAACATGTTACACCAGTTGCGTTTTTTAAATAGCAGCAGCGCTCACAGCTAAACACTAGCTAAAGCTAATCATATTATCATGGATGTATCTGAAGGAAGTAATAGCAGCATAAAAAAATGTTTAAAAAAAAAAAGCTTACTTGAGATCCTTGACTTTGACTAACGCAAGGAGGCAGGCTCCATTTCATTGGTCAACCCAAAACCGGGCCTCTATTGATTGGATGATTCTGACAGGGTGGTTGCTATGCTTGTTGCTACACAAAAAAATCTGAGCGCAGTGGAGAAATCCGTGAGCAGAAACTTAGTGAGCGCGCAGAAGAAACCTGAGTGCGAGGAGAAGAGTTGAAGTTTGAGCGCGAGCAACATTGTATCCGAGTGCGAGCACACAGTTTGAGCACAAGCGGAGCAAATCTGAGCGCAAGCAGAGGCTGTTTGAGTGTGAGGGACTGTGTTGAAAGCTTTACACAGATCTAAAACTACAGCACCAGCTATACTGTTAATTTCATTGATAAATTCTTTCTTCTTAGCTCTGGGTATGCATTGAAGGATAACTGTCTTAGTTGCCATGGTATGTCTTACACAGTGTAAACTCAGTAAATTGGACCATTTTATAAAGTATACTGTAGGTTATATTTAGTTGTTAATCTATAAGCATAAGATGTGTAATGCAGCAGAATTCACACTGTATACATAAACCTTAGCAGAATAGCTAAATAGGCCTGTTGATCATGGTAACGACATACTTCCATGTTGCTGGGACACCCAGGGAGGATGCTGGTGAAAGCCAGATCACAACTTTCATTTTGGAACTATTTTTGAACTAATCATGGATGTTTTGAATGGATGTTCAAACAATAGTCAAATAACATCTCAGTGTTTGCTGGGGTCTAATAGAACTACAGACACTGGACCCTAACCCTAACCCTAACCCTAACCTACCTAAACACATACATATTACAGTAAGAAAATCTAAGCCAAACTGCATGCCTATTTTTTTTTTGTTTTTTTATTTGTTTTCTTTGTTTTTTTTATTGTCATTATTGTTGTTGTTGTTGCTGTTTTGTCTTTTTTTCTCTCCTTTGCTTTTCTTTTTTTTTTGGTTTTCATGTTTGTCACTTGTATTGCACTATAAACAAATAAAATCATTTAAAAATGTATCTGCATTTACAAAGGATGTGATGTAATGTAGCTACAGCTCATGCATTTTAATTTTCAATGTTTACATATTTACAAACATGTCTTGGATGTTGCAGAAAGAGGGAATAAATCTTAATGAGTTAGTCTGGGAAACATAAGTAACACCTGCTTTTGGTTGTCAGAATGATAATTTTGACAAGTTTCTAACCGTGGATTTGAAGAAATACTGACAAAACTACAGATGAACATTTTTATTCTCAAAAAATGTTCTTCATTTATTTCTTGCCTGATTTTATGCTGACATATGGAGACCAGTATGATTACAGCATGAGTTGAACAAACATGTAGAAAAGTTCATTCCATGTATCTCAGGATGAGTCCTGAGCCTTGGCTGGGGCGACTGAGAGTTTCACTCTACAGCATAGATAATAAACAATAACAGGTCTTATGGTCTGATCTCTGAGCCCATAGATGAGAGTGCTCAGACATCTGGGGAGAATGATAATAAACACATAAAAAACATTCTGGATGCGCACAAGCACTATCCTGGTGGCAATTTTTGAGATTACTATAAGTAATGGAGTGTTTATAGTTGAAGAGAGACTGAGGCCCAGCTGCACCAGGTGCAGCAGCAGTGTGTTACGAGCTTTACGGGCTGAAGCTTTGTCTGTGGAGGCTGACCTGGCTGCTACTATCACCCCAATATAAGAAGAAATAACTGCCACACCAGCTGATATAAACAGAAAACAAGTGTGGCCTTTGTCATAATGATCATATACTGGCACAAGAAACATAGAAAGAGGGCTACAGAAATGTTTCATCTGCAGGCTCTCCAGGTCCTGAAATGGAAAATTTAACAGCAAAAGAACTCGTATGAGGACATTTAGTGAACAAAAAGCCCAAACCATGGTGATGGCCACCCCTGTGTTTCTGATGGTGATGATGGTAGCGTGCCTCAGTGGGTAGCACACAGCTACATATCTCTCCAGAGACATCACCACCAGTGTGAGAGGAGAGATTTCATTTGTAAGATTGGCAATCATAATAAGAACACCACACACAGGATATGTCAACATTATTCTACAAATAGACAGTATGTACAGTAACTGGCTCAGTGTCATCTGAACAGTGTCTGCAAAAAGGAGGTTATACAGAAGAATGTAACGAGAAGTCTCACGAAACACCAGTTTACTCCTCAAAGTGAAAAGCATGATTACATTAATTAAGAGGAATATACAACATGGAACTGTAGTCAGAGTGGTAAGCATCACTCTTTCCACTAACCCCAGTCCAACAGTGATGTTGGTCTGAGATTGAGTTGCATCAGACATCTCAGAGAAACATTTAATGCATAATAATTATGAACCTGTAGAAGTCATTGGAACATAAAAGCACAAAAAACAATAAAAATCCAACATATTTTAAGCACAAATCAATGCTGAGTCACATCAAAAACATCAAGTTATCAAAATTCATTTTCCCTGCACAGATATTTACCAAGGTGGAGTCAGTGCTTCTTTCCATGTGGGCAGAGCTGGTCTGCAGAGTTTGCCTGCTTTCACATACTATATACCAGCTTTGTCTTGCAAGATCATGTGACACTGTGACACATGAACATGATGAAATAATGGGTGTAATGTATGTCTTACACGGTGTAAACTCAGTAAATTGGATCATTTTATAAAATATATTGTAGGTTATGGTCAAACATCTCAGTGTTTGCTCGGGTCTAATAGAACTACAGACACTGGATGTAGCAGCAAAATCTGCAGCAGATTTTCTCCATTCCTAAGATGATTGAATGATCATATTCAAACCGTGCTGCTTTCAATGAATACGCTGCTGATTACAACTCTTTACTTGAAAGTTATGTAGTCAAAGACACTTCTAAGTATGTGGCAAGAATTTTAAACTATCACAAACCACAAAGGCTACTACTATTACACCAATAGAAGAATATAAAAAATACAATTCTGTCCTGACCTGACCATCCCGGCTCCTCTTTGTCCTCAGAGCCCAGTCAGATAGCACTGTAGCTATGTTATTTAGGGCCCAAGCACAAAGGGCCAAAGCCCTCTTGTATTTCATGTGTTTGTTTGTTTCTTTATTATAAAATCACTTAAACCCTAAATTCCCCCCCTAACATTGCTCAAAAACACACCAAATTTGGCATGCACATCAGGTCTGGTGAAAAATTTGATAAAATGTAAAAATCAACCCCATAAGTGTCAAAATGTGCTCTCTAGTGTCACGTATGTAACTTATATGGCCGCTACAGTCCGTAGAAAGGTCTTAGAGAGATCAAACCAAAACTCAATTATTTATCTCATCAAGACTTACAAATCATACACTGACACCCCTATCTAAATCCAACAGGAAGTCCACAATTAGCCTGTCAATATAAGACTTTGCCCCAATTTTGGCCCTCGAACAAACACTATCTCCTCCAAGGGCGTTAATGGTATCGACTTCAAACTTTAATACATGACTTATGACACTGTGCTGAAAAAAAGTTTTAAAAAACTTTGTAATAACTCGAGCGGTTTGGATTTTATAAGCCCTGAAAGTCGCAGTGCCACATCACCCTTACAATGTAAAACAATGGGGGAGGCATGAACTTTGTGTCAAACAGAGGCTTCTGACGTCTAAACTATAAGTCTGACCACATTCAAACCTGTATCAATGGATTCGCCATGAAATTTCCTACTAAATTATGAGTTTTGACCAAAGTCATGGGATTTATGAGGATATTTCACCAAAAGTGTAATCTAAAATTCTTCCCTCCAACTGAGAGAGAATAGGAGGGAGAAAGGGGGGGATGGGTGTGTGTGTGTGTGTGTGGGGGGGGGGGGGGGGGGGGGGGGGGGGTTGAATGCAGCTCATGTTTGTAGGATACAGCAGAAAGGTCTACATACATACAGCACATTATATACAAACTGTGTCTTAAGTTTGGTGTTATTATCTTTTATTTTACAATAATTATAGGTCTTATATGTATAATTAGTAGAGGGGATGACCTATGAGGGGAAACATGGAGTGAGGGTGACAGTTTAGTGATAGAGTAGAAAAATAAAATCAGAACTAAATGTTGTATCTCTGTACTGCAGTTTTTCCTTTATTTGGGCCCGAGCACCGAGCGGTTCACTCAAACTCTCCATTCAGATATATGAGGATTTACTGATTGTCTCTACACACCTGACAGTACACATGTCAATCACACTTTGACCAGGTCATGTGGGTTAAATGCCTTTACTTTTTTAAAAATACACTTGATGAAAATTAGGAAATTAATTTGTTTTACACACAAACTCTTCAAAAGTTTTCAGTTTACTAATTGAAATTACAGTGAAAAGGCCCAAAACTTTTATAATTTTGATGCCACAGGTGTGAACAGACGGACGTGTCTCACCCTGCAGGAAACTCTCATCCTCACGCTGTTGAGATTTGATGTTTTGCCATGACAGATGAGGTTGCTAGAACTTCATTGTAAATGCTCCAGTCTGCACCAAACTTTACATAATTGTAGAGTCAGACCTGTCAGTCCAGATCTGAAAACATCTACATGCCCATGACAGAAGTCCTTCAACTGTGCACGCCCTGATGTACACAAGGGTGCGAGGGCCCGTTCATCGCTGCTTTACTTATCTTTTATGTTCTCTTTCTTCCTTATTTTGGTAAATATTGTCCACCCTTACACTCTTTCTTTCCTCTGTATTTTTCACACACACACCTACCTACCTGAACACACAGTGAGCAAATAAGCTTATTTGTTTGCTTTTTTCATTGTCATTATTGTTGTTGTTGTTGCAGTTTTCATGTTTGTCACTTGTATTGCACTATAAACAAATAAAATAATTTTAAAAATGTATCTGCATTTACAAAGGATGTGATGTAACGTAGCTACAGCTCATGCATTTTAATTTTCAATGTTTACATATTTACAAACGTCTTGGATGTTGCAGGAAGAGGGAATAAATCTTAATGAGTTAGTCTGGTAAACATACAAGTAACACCTGCTTTTGGTTGTCAGAATGATGATTTTGACAGGTTTCTAACCGTGGATTTCAAGAAATATAGAGGAAAACTATATGGAGGCCAGTATGATTACAGCATGAGTTGAACAAACATGTAGAAAAGTTCATTCCATGTATCTCAGGATGAGTCCTGAGCCTTGGCTGGGGCGACTGAGAGTTTCAGCCGACAGCATAGATAGTAAACAAGGACGGGTCTGATGATCTGATCTCTGAGCCCATAGATGAGAACGCTCAGACATCTGGGGAGAATGATAATAAACACATAAAAAACATTCTGGATGCGCACAAGCACTATCCTGGTGACAATTTTTGAGACGGCTATAAGTAATGGGTTGTGTACAGTTGAAGAGAGACTGAGGCCCAGCTGCACCATGTGCAGCAGCAGTGTGTTACGAGCCTTATGGGCTGAAGCTTTGTCTGCGGAGGCTGACCTGGCTGCTATTATCACACCAATATAAGAAGAAATAACTGCCACGCCAGCTGATATAAACAGAAAACAAGTATAGGCTTTGTCATAATGATCAGATACTGGCACAAGAAACATGACAAATGTGCTACAGAAATGTTTCATCTGCAGGCTCTCCAGGTCCTGAAATGGAAAATTTAACAGCAAAAGAACTCGTATGAGGACATTTAGTGAACAAAAAGCCCAAACCATGGTGATGGCCACCCCTGTGTTTCTGATGGTGATGATGGTAGCGTGCCTCAGTGGGTAGCACACAGCTACATATCTCTCCAGAGACATCACCACCAGTGTGAGAGGAGAGATTTCATTTGTAAGATTGGCAATCATAATAAGAACACCACACACAGGATATGTCAACATTATTCTACAAATAGACAGTATGTACAGTAACTGGCTCAGTGTCATCTGAACAGTGTCTGCAAAAAGGAGGTTATACAGAAGAATGTAACGAGAAGTCTCACGAAACACCAGTTTACTCCTCAAAGTGAAAAGCATGGTCACATTAATGAAGAAGAATATACAACATGGAACTGTAGTCAGAGTGGTAAGCATCACTCTTTCCACTAACCCCAGTCCAACAGTGATGTTGGTCTGAGATTGAGTTGCATCAGACATCTCAGAGAAACATTTAATGCATAATAATTATGAACCTGTAGAAGTCATTGGAACATAAAAGCACCAAAAACAATGAAAATCCAACGTATTTTAAGCACAAACGAATGTTGAGTCACATCAAGTCATCAAAATTCATTTTCCCTGCACAGATATTTACCAAGGTGGAGTCAGTGCTTCTTTCCATGTGGGCAGAGCTGGTCTGCAGAGTTTGCCTGCCTTCACATACTATATATCAGCTTTGTCTTGCAAGATCATGTGATACTGTGACACATGAACATGATGAACAGCTTAGTAATAATGGGTGTAATGTATCTAATGGGATACATTACAGTGTAAACTCAGTAAATTGGACCATTTTATAAAGTATACTGTAGGTTATATTTAGTTGTTAATCTAAAAGCATAAGATGTGTAATGCTGCAGAATTCACTGTATACATAAACCTTAGCAGAATAGCTAAATAGGCCCGTTGATCATGGTAACGACATACTTCCATGTTCCATGTTGCTGGAACACCGAGGGAGGATGCTGGTGACAGCCAGATCACAACTTTCATTTTGCTAGTCTGAGGATGTGACTCCGAGCAACAGGAGGTAAAACCTCAGAATCTGTAGTTATGAGTTGAGGGTCAAGCCTAGAAGAGCATGAGAGCACAAACCAGGAACTGTAGGAACATCACTTGTTGTTACTGAAGTCTCTGACTGACTGACTTTAATACTAAGTAACTCGAATAATAATCTCGCTGGCCGAACGGAACTATATTTCGAGATAAAAAGCGTGAAAGGTTTTCTTTTTTGAAACAGTAGTAATGTACTTAACTTAAAGAAAAAGGTATAGGAATAAAAAAAAGGTATACAAATTTGTAAACGGCGGAAGTCCTCTGAGTGAAGAAAGAACAAAAGAAGAGCAGCAACAACAAAAACTGAGAAAAGGAGTGACTACTCTAATATGAGTTAAATCACTGGACAAATAATTTCATGTTGGAGTTGTGCTCAGTAATAATCCATAATTCCCCCATAAAATCATAAAGATATTTGAGTGCACTCATTTCTACACTAGCAACCACCCCACTCATAGCTTTAGCCAGGTCTTACTAACAGCCAGCAAGACGAGCTGAAGTCAGGTGACCTTTCAACGTACTGTGCAGTGTTTTTTTTAAGAATGTAGTCAAATTAACTTTCAAATCCAAATAAGCTTTATTGGCATGACAGACCCTATAATGTCAAAGCAGTGCAGAAAATGATTAACATTGAGAGATGATTAGCAATAAATATACAATAATATGCAAATATCAACAATTATTTCAAATACAAAATAATAACAGGAACTTATTAAACAGATGTAATCATTCAAAAACATTAAATACAGAGTTTGTTACTCTTAGTGTATGACAACATTTAACATGTTTTGCAGCTGTTATTGCACACTGACTTTCCTCACCACATACACGGGGCAGTTTCTGAGGATCTATAACAGGAAGTGAGATGCTGTCTCCTCCTCTGTTCTGAACACAGCCTGTTCTGCCTGTGACGGCCTGTTTCTATGTCCAGGCTGTGTCAGGTACTCTGCTACCATGCTCTTTCTGTTTAGGATCAAATACAAATTCTAATTTAATTTGTGATTTGGTGGTTTTGTTCCAATATTTAATGTAACATTTCTTTTTTTAATGATTTAGTTGGGCAGAGCTTCAGGCCCAGCTGGCAGAGGAGACTCTTATCTTTGTTAAATTTCACTAGATTGGAGCTGTTTATAAAATCTGATGGCTCGCTTTTGAATTTTAATTATTAATACATTTAACACTTTACAGATTACATTCATACCTGACTATGGTCTGATCATAATGTGAGCCAGGCCTGATATCCATACACAGACAATACAGCATGGTAAAGGCAGGTGTAAATGGGGCATAGAGCTGATAGAGGTGTTGTTTCACTCATAGACTCAGACTTGGCACTTGATCTTATTTTGTTGGCAACAAAGGCAGACTAACGTGCAACGTGTTCATTATGTTACGAACACTGTAAGCAACATTTTAACAATGAACATTTTAATAAAGAGTTGTTGTTTATGTTTACTATTTTACTGGAATGAAAGGAAAAATATTAATACAGCACACATTAATACTAGCACCAGCACTGTAAAAGGTAGTTTAAATAACATGTAAATGTGACTCAAATAATGCAAAAGTAAAAACTAAATCCACCAAGTTAAAATCTTGGTTTCTTCACATTGCCGTTACAATGCATTTTACATGAATTTACACCTGCTTTAACATGTTTTTTTCCTTTATCCAGATAGGATATTCACACACAGATGATGCAGTATATTAAAGTCAGGTGTAAATGGGGTCATATAGAGGTGAACTTCTCACTTTCTAATGAAAACAAACCTGTTTCTCTCAGCAGGGACCCCACATCCTCACCAGGTCTCTGACTCTGGGTAAAGAAAAGGAAAAGAGTCCAACCCTTACCCAGGAGTTTGATTCTAAAGCTTTCAGATGTGAGCCCAACTGTATATGCAGTAATAGGTACAACTTCACCTCTAATGCAACATCTGGTTTCAGTGAAGTCCTGTGCTATGGTCTCAGGACTGGGTCCAGGATCGGACCCTATTTTGGGCGAGGCCACAATGCCATGACATGAATGCTTCTGTACATTATTGCCTCTCTATACATCGAGGATCACAATAGAGATAAGTGAGTAATTATTGTTGTTTTGTTGTTGTGTGTGATTTAATGTCAAATAAACTAAATTAAAGGCCTGAAGCATTTAAGGAACGCTGAGGGGTTTTTAACACCAGCTGCAGCATGTAGTGCTCTACATGCACCTGGCAGACATGTACAAACATGCCTTCTACATTAAATATGAAAAACAGTACAATTTAAGAATATTAACCATCACTTAAGACTTTTTTAATGGCCATAGTGGACCAAACATTTATACTGTTTATAACACACATTTCCCCGTGCACATTTCCCTGCTAGTTAACAGCAGAAAATAACATGTACTACTGTAATTAAACATCATTAATAATGCAATCTTTAGTTCTTTTATTTATGAAGAAAAATATCATTGTATTTTATACAACAGACGAAGCTTGAATTAAATCAAAATAAATACATCTACTATATATGCTCCCCTGACATATTCCATGAATGATCTGAAGAGATTTCCTCAGAATAATACATTTGAATTTGCAACTGCTCTTTCAATATTTTAACATGACATTAAAAGTAAAATGAAAACAACTTGAATAAATTATAATCCTTTTCAAACACCTTTTTGTTCGAATGAATGTTAATATTTAGACAGGCTTCTATCCTGTGGGCAAAAAATACTGATAATCCTACATATATATAACTGTTATTCACATTATTCTCAATTTGTCTCCTGTTAAATCAAAGATATGCTATTGTTTGGGTTGTTGAATATATCAAACATATTTACAAGCACATACAAAACTTGACCCAGTCCATGAAGCCTAAGGTGAGACCTCAGCCTTGGCTGGGATGACTGAGAGTTTCAGTCGACAGCATAGATGGTACACGAGGACGGGTCTGATAGTTTGGTCTCTGATGCCATAAATAAGAGAACTCAGACATCTGGGGAAAATGAAAATGCACACGTAAAAAACATTCTGGATACGCACAAATACTAGCCTTGCTACAGTTTTTGAAAGAGCTATGAGGATCGGGTTGTAAACAGTTGAGGAAAGACTGAGGCCCAGCTGCACCAGGTGCAGCAGCAGCGTGTTACGAGCTTTACGGGCTGAAGCTTTGTCTGTGGAGGCTGACCTGGCTGCTACTATCACACCAATATAGGAGGAAGTGATTGCAGCACCTGCTGATACAAACAGAAAACAAGTGTAGGCTTTGTCATAGTGATTAGACATTGGACCAAGAGACATGGCTATGTCAGAGCAAAAGTCTTTCATCTGAAGGCTCTGCAAGTCTTCAAATGGAAAATCTAACAGCAGAAGAACTCGAGTGAGAACATTTAGTGAACTGAACACCCAAACTACAACGATAGCCACACCTGTGTTTCTGGTGGTGATGATGGTAGCATGCCTCAGTGGGTAGCACACAGCTACATATCTCTCCAGAGACATCAACACCAGAGTGAGAGGAGACACTTCATTTGTGAGATCAGCGAGCATGGTGAGAACTCCACATACAGGATAGGTCAGTTTCATTCTACAGAAAGCCAATATGTACAGTAGCTGACTTAATGCCATCTGTGCAGTGTCTGCAAAAAGGAGGTTATATAGAAGAACGTAACGGGAGGTCTCTCTAAACACTGCTTTACTCCTCAAGGTAAAAAGCATGGTCCCATTAATAAAGAGGAACACCAAGCATGGCACTGTAATAAGAGTACAAAATAACGCTCTTTCCAGTAACCCCTGAAACTGCTGTGCAGCACTGACATTTGTCAGAGATTGATTCACATAAGTCATTTCAGAGAGACAGTAAAGACATTAACCTACTGATCTCATTGGGAAACTAACACATAGAAATTTTCCTCCAGTTTGTAATCCCACAACAATGAAGATCCAGCGACAGCAGAGATACCTGTTGAGTTAAAAGGCAAAAATCTAAAATCATGCACATAAATGATTCCTCTGCAAACAGTTAGAGCAGGTGAGAGTCTGTGCTTGTCTCCATGTAAGCAGAGCTGCTCTGCAGAGTTTGCCTACCCTCACATACTGTATATGAGCTCTGTCATCACACCCATTTCACGTAACAACATCACATGACACCATCACATTCCCAGTATCCTGGTCCACCTGATCATGTAAAAGTAATGACATTACTTTACTCATTCATCAGCAGTAACAGTAACACGTTATATTACTCATCACTTTACTTTTGTTACTTCAGCTCCATTAAAGTTGCCTTGAAACAGCTCAGTATCTTCCACAGCCACACAATGCACCTTTTATATTTAACACATGTAGAAACAGGAAATGAGATGTTTGTGGTTTAACAAGCAGGCAGGAGATTTACTGACCATTAGACAGCTAGTGTTAGCGTAGCCGCAGTAGCAGTGTTTCCATCAATATATTTTTAGTCTGTGAGAAAATGATCCTACTTCTCTGATTTATTATCTCAGTAAACTGTTTCCTGATGAGTTTCTGCTCTCAGTCACTAGTTTCATGTCTTCTTCAACACAGCATGATGTTCATTTAGTAAATTATGGTCCCATCTAGAGTAAAATAGACGATAAAGCAGCGTATGCTTTAGGGGGCGTGGCTACGTTGTGATTGACAAGTCACTACCAACACGGACAACTTTGCTTACATAACGTAACCATGGCGTTTAGGCGTAGCTGCTGCTATTTCACAGCGTGTTTTCAGTTCACTAAAGTTAACTGTTTCTTGTGGTTTTGACTGAAGCCTTTAGTTCTAATAAAGGAAATGTCACAACAGTCATTGATATTGTTGATAGAATGATGTGCTTCCACTTTTGTGAATTTCATTGGAGTTGATTAAATTTCTGGCTTTGATGCCTGATCCAGAAAGTGCTGTAGGTGTAAAGTTGCCATGAGATCTGTTTTTACTGCACACATCCATCATATCCATACAACTTTAACACTACAGTGAACAGTTTTTTGATCCATTTTCAACCCTAACCCTAACCCTAACCCCTAACCCTAACCCCTAACCCTAACCCTAACCCTAACCCTAACCCTAACCCCTAACCCTAACCCCTAACCCTAACCCCTAACCCCTAACCCTAACCCCTAACCCTAACCCCTAACCCCTAACCCTAACCCCTAACCCTAACCCCTAACCCTAACCCCTAACCCCTAACCCTAACCCTAACCCTAACCCTAACCCCTAACCCCTAACCCTAACCCCTAACCCTAACCCTAACCCTAACCCCTAACCCTAACCCCTAACCCCTAACCCTAACCCTAACCCCTAACCCCTAACCCTAACCCTAACCCCTAACCCTAACCCTAACCCCTAACCCTAAACCTACTGCATCCAGATTAAGAACAATCTTGATTTGCAAATACTTTCTTATGGTAAAAGCTAATCTGTAAATGATTATTTATTATTATAGTTTTTACAAACACATTTAAGAGGAAACATAATCAAATATTAGTTAATGAGGCCCATAGTTTGATTTCAAATGCAGTGTGCCTGAATAGACCTAAAACACTGAAAAAACATATCACTGTCTTCATACTTTCTCTTCATTAAAGATTTCCAGACATGCTTTCAGATGTATTAAAATATTCTAATATCTAGTTTCCACATCACACTTGTTTAGGTTGCATACTGGCCAAAACTGGTTCCAAACTAGTTGTGCTTCCCTTCAGTAGAGCTGAAATGAAAACTCTGCATATTCATCATTCTGCACAGAGAAACTCAAACATTAACTGAAGGAACAAGAAGAAGCAAAACATATTTTTTAAGAAGAGGTTAAGCATGACAAGCAGCCATTGTGAGAATCAGAATCACAACCAGGTTTATTTCCAAATAGGTTTACACATACAAGGAATTTGCCTCGCATAACAGTCAAAAAGTAGAAGGTAAAGAGAAAAATACCATGAAAGATAGCTGATACAACTATATAGATAAAAATGTATAGTATAAATATAGTAACAATATATTCTTATTGAAAAGAGCTATGGAATTGTACAAGATATTGACTGGTAATGTGTAAAAGTTCACATAATAACAGCATAAATAGTATTCCAGTGCACACCAGGATCCTGAGATTGATTCTATAATCTTATAAAATAGTGTCAATCCTTGTATCCTGGTGAGCACCAGAATATTTTTTGATTTACTGTAATTTGTCCTGCAGCATGCACCCAGTGCATTAATGTAACAAATGGAACAGAAATTAAACACTGAGCCAGAAAAGATGCCTGACAGGGAAACTGAAAAACACCAGATATTGAAATGCACTAAAACACAAACGATGTCTGACACATTCTCAACTAAATTTACACAGTTTTACAGATGTACTTCAGGGCTTTTTTAAAATCTAAAACACATTATTTTGTGTCTAACACTACCACTATATCTCAATCCATCAGGAACGTAGAGAGGAGACACTGGCAGATACCAGTAGGTTATGTTTTTTCATGTCATTAAAATCTGTTCTCTGTCTCTGAAATGGTATTTTCTCCTGTTCTCTGCCTGTTCAAAGGAAGTGATGTTTGTCTTGTCTTGACAATATTAATATTTTTTATAAATATAATAGCATTTTTTCAATTATGATTAATGTAAACCAAAAAGCTTAATTTATTTCAAGCCATATTATCTAAATCCAGATTGATTCCAACATACAGTGATGCAGTGTATCTATTGAGAGAGAACGCTGACCTCAGTCTTGGCCGGGATGACTGAGAGTTTCAGTCGACAGCATAGATGGTACATAAGGACGGGTCTGATGGTCTGATCTCTGAGCCCATAGATAAGAGAACTCAGACATCGGGGGAAGAGGATAACACACACATATACAACAATCTGGATACGCACAATTAATAACCTGCTTCCTATTTCTGAAATAGCTACAAGCAGTGGATTGTGCATTGTTGAGCAGAGGCTAAGGCCCAGCTGCATCAGGTGCAGCAGCAGCGTGTTACGAGCTTTACGGGCTGAAGCTTCATTTGTGGAGGCTGACCTGGCTGCTACTATCACACCAATATAGGAGGAAGTGATTGCAATACCAGCTGAAACAAACAGAAAACAATTGAAGGCTTTGTCATAATAATCAGACAATGCACCGAGCACCATGGCCATGTCAGAGCAAAAGTCTCTCATCTGCAGGCTCTCCAGGTCTTCAAATGGAAAATTTAGTAGTAAAAGAACTCGAGTGAGAACATTTAGTGAACAAAGGGCCCAAATTACAACAATAGCCACACCTGTGTTTCTGATGGTGATGATGGTAGCGTGCCTCAGTGGGTAGCACACAGCTACATATCTCTCCAGAGACATCAACACCAGTGTGAGAGGAGACACTTCATTTGTGAGATGAGCGAGCATGGTGAGAACTCCACATACAGGATAGGTCAGCCTTAATCTACAAACAGCAATTATATACAGTAACTGGCTCTGTGCCAGCAGTACAGTGTCCGCAAACAGGAGGTTGTACAGAAGAATGTAACGGGAGGTCTCACGAAATACTGGTTTACTCCTCAAAGTGAAAAGCATGATCCCATTAATGGAGAGAAACACACAGCATGTCAGTGAAGTCAGAATGGCAAACAGCACTTTTCCCAGTAGCTCATGATACTGCAGTCCAACAGTGATGTTGGTCTGAGACTGATTTGCGTACAACATGTTAGAGAATCCTGTAATAAAAATATGAAACTGTTGATGTTAGTGAAGCACAAAAGCACAATGAATCTTGTACAGTTTGGTCCTGTTAATGAAGAGAAACACACAGTCAGAAAGGAGAACAGCCCCTGATACCGCAGTCCAACAGTGATGTTGGTCTGAGACTGATACACATGACATCTTAGAGAAACAGGTGAGACATGAACAATGTCTTATTGATGTAACTGTAAAAGCACAATGAATCTCCTCCAGTTTGTATTCCCTAAAACAGTGAACAGTCCTCTTTAGAGCAAAACCTCAAATCATCCATATATTTTTTTTCCAGTGCAGAAAGTTTGCAGGTTTGAGGCCATGCCTGTCTCCATGTGGGCAAAGCTGTTCTGCAAGGTTTCCCTACCCTCACATATTGCTTATGAACTCTGTCCTCGTATCAAGGTCATGTGACACCATCTCATATCAACAGATCAGTAGTGGAAAAGAAAAGCTGGCTACAGCTGACTAATGACTAATGGAGAATCTAGTGTATACACCTTGTTTCTATTAAGTTTGTGATGCAGGCAACTATAAGCCTACTTTAGGCTAAATGTGGAGCTGTAGGTAAATATAAATGTAAATACAATATATGGTTCTTATCTACAGTCCTTTATATAATGTTTTAGTACGAAAATGTACCTTGGTGGAATCCAGGAGGCTTTTCAAATGTCTCCTTTGTTTTTCAGTCTAAAATCAGAAGAGCTGCATTTGAGGTAACGAGTCAGCACATATGAAGTTAAATGTAGCTGGTGGCCAGCCCCATCTGGGCTTTAAAATAAGTACAATTTTAAAATCAATCCGAAAACTAGCTGGCAACCAATTCAAAGATACTAGAATGGATGTGATGTACTGTTGTTTTTTGGCACTGGTTAAAATCCTGGTGGGAAAGTCTTCCTGTGTCTTCCATCTCTGCTCCATCCACACCGGGGTCAGGAGTTCCTGAATGTTTTCCTTCCACCATCCATCTCCAGTCAGAGTCTCAGCCCCTCCTTTAGTCTCCAATAGTTTTCCAGAACATCTTTGAGGCCAAACAAACATGGCCTCCAACAACCGTGTTTTCACATAAGTGAGGGCCATGAGTGCTGGGACCAGAAAGATTTATACAGTTGAACAGACCAGCTGATGATGAACACTCTGTTTAGCAAGGCCACAAAGGAGCATAGTGAACATTTAACTCACATGATGTTTGTAATTCTGATATATTCTGAACTGTATATGTTGACTCTTTGAAATAAAGATTAAGAAAAACTTATGTTTCTGCTCCACTGAAGAGATGAAAAACGGCAGAAGTAAACAACAGATCAGTGTGCAGCAATGAGGAGGCTTGTGCTCCCCAAATTACTACTTGAAACAAAAGAAATATCATATTTCCATCATGTTTTCTATGTTATTAGACTGTTTGAGGTTTGACTGGCACCTGTTTTTCTTGTTGAGCCCTGTTCTTCTGCAGTGGTATAACTGGAACCTGATTGGAGAATTAGCACCACCTGCTGCTTATCTTGATGAATCCAACTCTAATATTCACATGACAGTAGTGGATGGAAACGCACATACATTGGCTGGTTTTCTGACAGTTCTGATTGATCACCTTTATCCTATGATGAAACATTTCTATCCTGGTGGGAGTGGTCTCTCTTCCAGGACAACAATGTCCCAATTCACAGGACGCGAGGGGTCGCTGAATGGTTTGATGAGTATTTAATGATGTCAATCATATGCTACGGCCTTCACAGTCACCAGATCTCAACTCATCTGAACACCTAGAGGAGACTTTGGACAACACTCTCCACCATCATCATCAAAACACCAAATGAGGGAATATCTTTATGAAGAATGATGTTCCTTCAGTTCAGAGTTCAGAGACTGTAGAGTCAATGCCAAGGCTCATTGAAGTTGTTCTGGCAGCACATGGAGGCCCAACGGCTTACTAAGAAACTTTATGTTGGTTTTTCCTTTAATTTGTCACCTGTACCTTCCTTCCTGGGAAGAATTTCCTCAGCCTACCTGGATTATATAACACCCAAAGTCTAAAACATTTCAGAGCCCTTACAATGGTAATCTACCCTAAAACGATCAGAGTGAAATAATTCAGATGATCTGGGCAAGCCAGAATAGCTTCAGCCTTCCTAAGAATATGCTTATTATGGATGTCAGAGAGCTGAGCCTGCTACAAAGTAATTTTACTGGACGCATTGACAATACTGTTTAATCAATTTTTGTCAGCTGAGGTGACCATACCATGGATAGAACAGATTAAATGAAACTTTGATTGACGTGTCATCATGGACAAACATTAAGTCTTTAAAAATACAGATGCAGTTAAGCTTTCTTATAATCAACATATGATTAAAAATGTATGACAGTTAATGCTGGACTAGGAGGAGATTTCCTGAAATCAACAATCATGTCTTTTATTTTGAATTTTGGACCTCATATATTTTTATTTTACATTGCTGTGTAAAATCTAACTATGCAAACAGTTGAAGGAACAGTCTCAGGTAGTGGATGTGTGATGTACCGCTTTGTTGCAGCACAACTTTAGATTCATAAAAACACACAAAAATATTGTCAAGTGTGCTTTGAATTGGGTAAGCACAGTTTTTACTTTATAAATTTTAAGTTTAGACGTTCAATGGAGACTTTGTTTTAACTTGTTCAACTTTGCCATAAATTTTCTCCACAGAGGAACCCCATCATCCCCTCCATTAAGATTCCTGATCAACCCTCACAGGAATCATTAACCACGACAATATTTACTGAAAACATTAATTAGTGAGGCTTTGAATATTTAATGTGTCTAAATGAGTTATCAGGGGACGAGGTCAGATGGGAGGGATTTCTCTCCGTGACACGGCAGAAAAACAACATTAACACTCAAGAAATCTGCAAAAGTAATTTATTTACATTTATTTAAATGAAAATATTTGAAACTATCACTTTGATTGATTTAAGTACTCAAACAGATTCCAAACTTTAATGAGGAATCTGTCTTCCCAAGAAATACAGAACCACTTGTTTCAGCATCCTCCCTAAAAAGACATACGTTTATATTCAAGTGGCAGTGCCCAGAAACATCAGTTCTTTCTGTTATTTTCCTTCATACTTTTTAAGTATTTTTAAACTTCTGTTTGGATAAACAAAATTTTACATTGCAAATCAAATAAATCGGCTCAGGTAAACAAGTCTTTCTGTCACCTAGACAGAATCAACTTGCCTCCTTCTCATCTTTCCACGGCATAGTGCCACCTCTAAATTAAGTTTGGGTCAGTCTGGAAACTCAACTCAAGCACAGGTCTTGAACTTTTGTGTCTCAGCCAAACACCTGCCTCCTGAAGTGAGAGTGACACTGTGACCTTACAACATCAAACAGTAGGGGTCGATCATTTTGGTCACAATAGTAGTTTATGGTTGCTTAAAAAAAAACACATTTAAAAAGAAAGTCTGGCACAAGGTCTCATCCATCATTCTTAATACACAAAGATATATGTGATTTCAAAACTTAAGTGTCAGATATTGATAGTACAAAGACAACAATCAGGATCTTTCGCAAACACCTTTCCCAGGGACATTTCTAAGATTAACCGAAGCAGCTCCATTAGTACAAACTGGGCCTATTTCAAGCATCATTTCCCCATCGTTTGATCGTCAGAGCCATTGCAAACCTCATATTTGCAATGATAATGTTCTAAGACGTCTGCATGAGTAATAGTCATAATTGCAATTGCTCACATGAATCTCTTCAATGCACTTTAATGATTCATTCTAGAGGATTTATAAAACTCAGCTTAAGCTCTGAGACCTTAAAGTGTTGCTACACCAACCAAAAATTGACCTCACAAAATCCCTGTAACCCTAGGCCCCCAAGACAGTTTTGTTGAACTTTGGAGAAGGAGGTCTGTAATGACTCTAGACAACTACTTTTTGAAAATTCCCATTATTTTCAACCCAGAACTGAATCACACTCAGTTTTGTCTTGTAGTATAGGCAGTATAATCATATCTGCCAGTGTGGTTATGGATGTAAAACTCAAAGGTTCAATAAATCAATCTTGCCTGTGGAGACTTGGTTCTTAAATGTAATACTTCTACATCTCATTTTCCCACTGAATTTAAGGCATTTTTGTCCATTAACTTACAATCAATAGATAATCCCTCACTTTTATAGGAAACTTGCAAAGCCTGTGCAAGAGGGTTGATCATATCATATTCTGCCACTAAGAGGCGCCAACAAATGGAAAAACAAAAGTCTTTAGAGGGTAAGAGAGTGTCAAATAAAGAAAAAACTTATATTACCTCTGCTATCAGATCAGTTATATATAAAATTGTGTCTTTACCAAAGATACAGAGAAAAAAATTGAGTATACCAAACACTAGTTTTATGAATATGGAAATAAGACAGGGAAAGGTCTTGCATACCTTGCTAAAAAAGAACAAAATAGAGTCCCAGTCTATTGCGGCTATTGTTAATGCTGAGGGCAGCAGAGTATATGAAAATAGATTGATAGATGGCCACTTCAAGAAATTTTACACAAAGTTGTACTCTTCTGAGATAGAGGCCTTTTGTAAGGAAGAATGGGAGGAAATCCCAAATACAAGAATTGAGAGACGTTTAGCTGGCTACAAAAAGCATTGATACTGCCGGGGGGGCTTACAAGTATTCTCAAGTATTCTTACAAGTGTCCCCTACATTTATTTAATACATTTTAATGTCACAGAAATTCTTCATAGCATGTTATATATAGGTATAAATACTGTACAAAGCCAGGACACCAGCCTCTGCTTAGTAGCTGAAGTCAAATATTTATCTTTTTTTATCTTACAAGTATTCTACACATAGGAGTCGGGAGGCTACTTCCTGTAACCTCCTGTATGTTTGTTAACTACACTGTTTTTGTTTGTTTGTATGTTTTATTATTGCTTATACGTTTGTTTTATTATTATTATTATTGTAGAAAAATAAGAGAATCCTTTTAATATATTGTTAAAAAACTATGCTCTACTATATGTTGGCAAACAGGCAGAAACAGTCTGAGGCTGTGGCAACAGAGAGATTGCTCTTTGTTATAGTCATACTTTGGCCTGAAATGTGAAATGACACAGTTGTTTATGTACAACTATGTGGAACTTATATGTATTTACAAGTTCAGTCATTGAAGACTCAAGTTAACTTTTGAGGACAGACATTGAAAGGTTTTCTTCATTCACTTTGGACTTACACATCACCCTCTCTCCATTGAGATTACTGATAAACACCCATAGGAGGCATTAATTATGTCAATATTTACTGGAAACATTAATGAGTAAGGGTTTGAATATTTAATGTGTCTAAATGAGTTATCAGGGGAGCAGGTCAGATGTGGGGATTTCTCTGTGATACCTTAGAGTAATTCGGCAAACTAAAAACATCATTGCCATAACAACAATTACACACCTCATTACTTGGATAGAAGTCGAACTTTTATTGACTTGCATCTAACTACTGTTCCACTTTGTTGTAGGTATTAGATATCAAAATTTAACTTCATGAAATGTCATATGAAATATAATAGACAACCAACAATACAGTTTTTAGATAGTAGGGATACAACACATGACCATCAGGAGGGAAAGAACTTAAACTGAGGTAGCTGTCAATCAAACAAGCATGTCCTGAAACAAAATTGTCTTTGTCTTGTCATAATGATTTTTAATTAAAAGTGTTCGGCTAAAACTACAAAACTTAATGGCTCAAGTGTTTTCCTTATAACAGAAGCAGTAAAACAAAATCGACAGACAGAAGAGGTTGTGTCATGGCGTGGCAAGTTAAGATTGCAGTGAAATAGATCAATAATTAGTGGAAAGTGCCAAGGTAACATATTGGTAACTCCAGAAATAACATCGTAGCAACATTATGCCAACATGGCTTTCAGAAACTGTATCGTGTTGCTGTTTGCCGCAATTGATCAAAGCAACAACAACTCATCCCTCATATTAAGAAGTGCAGAGGGGAATCAGGGCATTGAAAAAGCCCAAATCAAATGCCATGAGACAATAAATATTGGACACTACCATCTGTACAATAACTTCATATTGCCGCGCTACCATGAGCTTCAAAAATTAAACAGAGGCAAACAAGGGAAGCTTCAAAAACCATTGCAGGAAGGCTTGTAAATTCAACCCAGCTGACTGTCACTCTGAGTCTGCTGCTGTGCAGGGATGTTCATCATTACTGTGGTCCATCCTCCGCTAGACTGGGGCAGGGTGCATTAACTGTGGAAAGACAGTGAGTGAACGCAGAGGTGGTTGCCTGTGATCTGTGCAATGAATTTGTTCATATCAAATGTGGAGATATCAGCCTAAAGGCCTATGAACTGGCTGCTATGAGTCAGCATAATATACAACTGGTATGTAACAGCTGTTGTGCAAAGGAAATGTGTGGCCCTGATGTGCTGGATTACAGCTGGGAGGGGGTATGCTTTGTGGAGGGGGCAGAGGACAGGCTAGACATACCCATTGTAGCAAGTGTCTGCTACAGACCACCAAAGCAAACTGACCTTGATGAACTTTGAGAGATGGCTTGTGTTGGGAGTAATGTGTTGATGGGGAGGGAGTGCATTATTCCAGGTGATTTTAACACAGATGCATTGTTGCCTTCAAGTAAAAGCTGCCTGGTTAAAAAATTCACAAACTTTTGTAGAGTGTTTGGTCTAAAACAACTTATATCTGAACTAACCAGAGAAGGTGTAAATAGCTAGTCTATTCTGGACCTTTTACTGGCCAGTCAGGTGTCTGGTCACTAGTCTCAAAGACCATAAAATGATATTCCACACCTGCAAGGTTACTAAATCCCAGATTGATCTTGGAAATCACCATTCTGTTAAGTTATTATGTACTAGACAGTACAATAAGGAGGTTCTTGAGCATAAGCTTGCTGAACAAGATTGGACTGTTGTAGGTCAGACGCAGGAAACAATAGGCCAACATCAATCCTAACAACACAAGAGAGTGGCTCATAGGCAACAAGCTGTCATGTATGTTACTTGATTACGATACCTGCTCTGTTAGCACCATTTCGCAAAAGTAGCTAACCTTAGACCCATTGCGTCTGAGGAAGCGGGACGTGTTTCCAGAGCATAGAAGGCAACACCCTGCACTCCTTATTTAGAAGGTCCTGGTTCTAAAATGGATGAGACGGCTCTGACCAGAAGCTGCAACAACTTCATACCAGCTACAATGCAAACTGACAGGTGACGTCATACCTCTGTACCTCCATCTTTATATAGTCTATGGTCTAGATCTAATCTGTATTCTGGCACTATCTAAGGTTCGCTAACATAACTAGAAGTTATGAAGTACCCAATTTACTCCAAACAATATACATACTACATTACATTACATCACTGTGTAAAGTACATCTAACTATGCTCTGCTAGATGTTGGCAAACAGGGAGATTTCTCTTCGTTATAGTCACACTTTGGCCTGAAATGTGAAATGACACAGTTGTCTATTTACAACTATGTGCAACTTATATGTATTTACAAGTTCAGTCATTTAAGATTCAAGTTAACTTTTGAAGATAGACATTGAAGACTTAAGTTTTCTTCATTCACTTTGGACTTACACATCACCCTCTCACCATTGAGATTACTGATAAACACCCATAGGAGGCATTAATTATGTCAATATTTACTGAAAACATTAATGAGTAAGGGTTTGAATATTTAATGTGTCTAAATGAGTTATCAGGGGAGCAGGTCAGATGTGGGGATTTCTCTGTGGTACCTCAGAGTATTTCGGCAAACTGAAAACATTATTGCCATAACAACAATTACACACCTCATTACTTGGATAGAAGAAGTTTTGGATAGCAACTTTTCTGACTTGCACCTAACTACTGTTTTCCACTTTGTTGTAGGCATTAGATATCAAAGTTGAACTTCATGAAATGTCATATAAAATATAATAGACAACCAACACTACAGTTATTCTGTTCTTTTGAAGAGGGCTGTGACTATACCCTGATAGCAAAATTGCTGTGAGCCCATTTCCGGCCCACACTCGACGCTTTCATATGGCCCACATACTGCATGGAATGATGGTGGTCCGCTCCTGTTTGTCAGATCCGGGCCACAAGCACACCATAGCAATGCCACATGTAAACCAAAAACTAAACAAATAAACTAGATCTGGCCCATAGCCCATTCACTCTGGTCCTGATTGGGCCCACATTCCATATCCTCATCCGGCCCACATACTGCATGGAATGATGGCTCTTGGGCGGTATGCTCCTGTTTGCCAGATCTGGGCCACAAGCAAACCATAGCAATGCCAGAGTAAACCAAAATCTAAACAAATAAACTAGATCTGGCACATGGTTCATTTTTATTCTGGCCCTGATCGTGGCCACATTTCATATCCTTTTCTGGCCCACATATTCTGTGGAATGATGGTACTTGGGCGGTCTGCTCCTGTTTGCCAGTATAGCGCCTTTCTAGTCTTCTGACCATACAAAGCACTTTTACACTACAAATCACATTCACTCACCCATCAGAGGAAATCTAGTCATTCACACACTGAGCAATTAGGGGTTCAGGACCAATTTGGGGTTAAGTATCTTACCCACAGACACAACTTCATGAGGACTAGAGAAGCCGGGAATTGAACCACTGATCTTCCGATTAGTGGAGGACCCGCTCTACTTCCTACCCCCGCACAGCCGCCCGGGAACTGGCCCAACTGGAGTGAATGGGGTTACTGGCAGACTACAGTTGTTAGGTTTGAGGTTTCTTTTAGTTTGAGTTTGAGTTTTTGTGTTGGAGGTGGAGGAATTTCTTTATTTGTCTTTCTTTGCTCTTGGTGTGTTGAGCTAGTTGAGCTTTCTTGGTGAAATCTACCACCCATTCAAATAATGCCATTGGTAGGAGTGTTTTGAGTTTTTGGAGAAGGTGGTTGGTTTTCTCAAGTCTTTCTAGGGTGAAAAGCACCTGCCTGACCCTTTCGTTTAAGAGTTGTTTTTGAGCCGTCTCTAGTATTATGTTGCCTCACATCAACTCAGTGGACAAAAACATCAAGTTCACTGGAGAAGATGTCAAGGACAACCACTTACCTTTTCTGGATTGTGATGTACACTTTGGTGAGGACAGGAGCATCCACATTGGCGTATACAGGAAACCCACTCACACAGACCAATACCTTCTCTTTGACTCGCACCACCCTCTGGAGCACAAACTGGGAGTTATCAGAACCTTGCAACACAGGGCTGAAAAAATACCAACCACCACTCAAGCCCAAGAAAAAGAGCATAAACATTTAAGGGGAGCCTTGGAAACTTGTGGCTAATCCAAGTTGGACTTTTGACCGAATAACATGCTCAAAGAAGAAGGGGGCAGAGGAAAGGGACAAACGCAAAAACATAGTCATTCCTTATGTGTCCGGGGTATCTGAGAAATTCAGGAGAATTTTTAACAAACACCAAACGCCTGTTTGTTTCAAACCCAGTAATACCCTCAGGCAAAAACTGGTACATCCTAAGGACAGGTTACCACACACCCAAAAAAGCAACCTGATATACGCAGTCCAATGCAGTGAGGAATGCAAGGACGTATACATTGGTGAAACCAAACAACCTTTAAACAAACGTGTGGCCCAACGCAGAAGGGCAAACTCTTCAGGTCCAGTTTCAGCTTTCTATTTACATCCAAAGGAAAAGACTCACTCCTTTGACGACAGTAATGTCAGAATCCTGGACAGGGAAGACAGATGATTTGAACGAGGGGTAAAAGAAGCCATTTATGTAAAAGTTGAAAAACCATCCCTTAATAGGGGAGGGGGTCTCAGACACCATTTAATTTCAGCCAGTCCCAGGAGAATGAACAAGAACAAAAGCTGCCTGAAACCAACCACAAGTGACTCTAATGAACAGAACATCATTCACAGGCAAATGCACATCATGCCTAACGACTGTAGTCTGCCAGTAGCCCCATTCACTCTAGTTGGGCCAGTTCTTGGGCAGCTGTGCAGAGGTAGTAATCAGCAGATCAGTGGTTCAACTTCTAACGAGAGCCGATCACTATGGTGACTCACATGGCCAAACAATGGTCAGTTGAAATTTCACTAACAAACTATTATCTTAGGACATGGGTGGGAGGTCACCTCCGCAGAGGTTAAATATCTGGATTTATCTCCACTGTGTGTCATACTGGTGAGGATTGGTCAGACCGATGTGTTAAGAAGTGATGAAGCCTCTTGGATGAGAGGCGAAACATCTTCATAGTAAAAATCAAAGTCCAATTGCCTTTGAATCAATTGTTGCCTAGAAATTTACATGAAAAGTGACAGAAATAAGAATTAGAATGCGAAAGAAGAGCTAGAGACAGAAGTTCAAACCCTGGCTCCTTTCTCACCTCTGCACAGCTGTCCAATCAAAAGTGGGTATGAATGTTGGCTCATCAATTTTGGAAAGCAACAGAAAGTTACAGAAATGGTTCTACACCAACCCCTTTTGGCACTGTAGACACAGGCACAAGTGAAATAGGTAAAACTACAGTGAAAAGCAAGCAACAAAGTAGTAAATAACATCTGCAGTTAGGCCAACATTGTACTTAAGTAAAAAACAACCTCTTCTCTGGAAAAATTGCGTCTTTTCAGGGGCGGCCATGCTGGAAACAGGATAGTGGCGTGAAGTGTGTGAAGCCTAGCCACTGCCAGTGTGGGGGTTGTACAGAGATTTTTTTGTTTCTTGGCCTTTACACAACAGCTACTTTTAGGAAATTATTGAAACAACCTAGTGTTAGGTCTAGTACGCAGAACTACACACTGAAAATGAATTATTTTCTGTCAGTAATTAGTAACTTCATGTAAAATCAAAACTACTTGAATGTCTGAGCTTGGATACGTTAACTTAAAACTAAATTAAATTAACTAAAAATAAAGTGAGAAAGGGAATGGAAGCAGTGAAAAATGGAAAAGTTTTAAGGAGACGTTCGTAGAGAGATGACATCACTCATCATGAAGTTCATGGAACAGTGAAGTGGGTGTGAGGAAAAACTATATATGCTGTATGTTGCTGGAAAAAACAGCTCCAGACCAGTTCTTCCCTGGTGGAAACCAACACCGTCTGACTGCTCAACACTGATGGGTAATTTGGGTTTCTACACTCAACAGCTGTTTGTGCTGATGGCTCATGTTTAACTGCTTTGTCATGATGAACTTTAGTTTGTATGTTATGAAGTTTACTAGAACAACTACAGCAAGCCAAATAAGCCTTTTTTCTTCACATATTTATAATGTTGTCTTTGATGCAGCCTAAGGCCAACATCACTGCTGGTCTCCACTATCAAACTTCACAGGAGGTAATGATGTTTGGCATGGTATCCATGGGATCAAGCTGCACTTTTCTCTACATTAACAGTGTTTTGTTGTTCACTCTGAGGAGTAAGCAGGTGTTTTGTGAGACATCCCGTTACATCCTGCTGTACAACCTGCTCTTTGCAGACACTGCTCACATGGCATCAGCTATTCTGCTTTACTTTATGGCTTCTTTACGGATAAAAATTACATATTATGCATGCGGCGCCCTGATCCTACTTTCAATTCTCACAGTCACAATCTCTCCTCTCTCCCTGGCTGTGATGTCACTTGAGAGATATGTGGCTGTATGCTATCCACTGAGACATGCTACTATCTTCAACATGAGAAGCACAGGCATGGCCATTGCTCTGGTGTGGGCCTTCAGTTTTATCCACATCCTCATTCGAGGTTTCATGTTGTTATATTTGTTTACAGAACTCTCCCTAAAGCAGATGGGTGGCTTTTGCTCGAAAGAGGCCCTGTTTTTTGCACCAATGTTTGATGGTTTTGAAGAAGTGTATGCTAGCACTCTCTTTCTGTCAATAGGTGTAGTAATCATCGCCTCCTACATTGGTGTAGCAGTCGTAGCCAGGTCTGTCTCAACAGACAAAGCCTCGGCTAGAAAGGCTCTTCAAACTCTCCTTCTTCACCTGATTCAGCTGAGCCTGATTCTCATCTCCACCTTCTACTCCACCATCCTTATAGTCATCGCTACAAGAGTGGGGAGATTAACTCTTATGCGTATTTATAATGTATGCTTTGTGTTCTTGAATATCTTTCCGAGATGTCTGAGTGCTCTTGTTTATGGACTCAGGGATCAAACTATCAGAGCCGTCTTCATGCAGAATCTCTGCTGTCGTTGGAGATGCTCATTTTTCCTCAATAAGAACCAGTGAGAAAATGTTAATTTTCTGTTTGTTTTCTAACATAAATTTAAAATGACAATAATACAGAGCCGTGTCTACCATTTAAAGAGGCTAAGATGGAAAGAAAAGTATAAATGTCCCTTAATTCAACATATAATAAATTAGCCAACATGTATGTGTTGTTTTTACAGTGCCACAATAATTTACTCATTTCTGTCTGAGAGCTGTCCCTAGATATTTACGACCATGACAAGCAGTGAAGCTATACTGTATGATGAACTCCTTTCCTTGTCATTGGGTTAGGGTTAGGGTTTACACACACACACACACACATATATATATATATATGTATATATATACTACTTTCTTGTTTCTAAACACTTATTGTTAACATCATCAGAGGCAAATAAAGAGCAGGGATTAAACTTTACACAACTAATATACAAGATGTGTACATGTGAATAAACAGTAGGAACAACATAATTTAATGATAGTTAGGAGCTATACTCATTGATAAATTCATGTGGAATATTAAAATGGCTTTCCTTTCTGTTAATAATTTGTGGTATTATGTTTGTAAGTAACACATTAAAGCACTTATATACAATTGACATTTCAACCCCTAAAATGTGTCACTGGTTAATTTATTATTAAGGCAGTAAATAGAAATGTATCTCATGTTGGTGCCTGGAGATTGACATTTCACAGGTTGTTTAATGTGTAATAAAGCTTTAAACCAAATAGAAAATTGTCTCACTGCTACATGACAGTTTATCCGCAAATCCTTGTGGAGCCACAAGGTGACTTTTGCCCTGATTTGCATAATGTTAACATCCTTCATCCTTTGACCCCTCCATTTTTTCATGTTTCTGATCAGTCCTACATCACCTGAAATCCCACAATGTACTGAAAAATGATTTACCTGCATCCCGTAGAAAGTGAATGAGAGCAAACTTTTCTGTAATTGTGAAACACTGATAATGTAGTTTGTGTTAACAGAAGGTTATTGTTCCAGACTTCATTAAAAATCTGAGGACAGAAGAGTTCATATTTTGTATGCCTTACTAGATACATATTTGAGAGTAGTTTTCTTAAAATCATTGTTTAGGCTATTGTTGAGTGAGGTGAGGAAATGTGCAATCTTGCTGATCAGGAAGCTGAACTATGTCCTAACTAGATGCAGCGGAGAGTAACATAGTTCTCAAGAGCTATATGCCTCAATCTTGACTGTATTAGACTAGTAGAACGCTTTGGTCCTTAGAAGGCCATTATAGACACGATATATGTATCAAACAAGTTATATATATCAAAAATCTCAAAAAACAAACACCTTAAGGAGGATACCTTCACAAGTGTGCCGACAATGTATTGTCAGAACTAGGCCTTAGAGGGACGCAGGCTATTGAAGTAGGCCTGCTAGAGTGTAGCCTGCGTCCTCATAGATGTGCTATGAAGATAGAGTTTGTTGACAAGAGAAGTGCTCCTTTTTATTCTACTGCATTCTGTTTCTGGGTTTTTGTTCTTACTCTTATCTTAGTCCATTTATAGGTTAAATCCATTAGGGGTCTTCAAGTAATATAGTCACTTTCCATATATGCTCATATATTTTCTTTTTGTATTCATTTTTTTAATATGTTACATCACTTTTTATTATATACTCTCGCTTATGTATGCTTACTATTCTTATCTGATGAAATCTTTGTTGTAATGATCCCATCATTTCAGTTACTCAAGATGACATCACTCATCATGAAGTTCATGTAACAGTGAAGTGGTTGTGAGGAAAAACTATATATGCTGTACGTTGGTGGAAAAAACAGCTCCAGACCAGTTCTTCCCTGGTGGAAACCAACACCATCTGACTGCTCAACACTGATGGGTAATTTGGGTTTCTATACTCAACAGGTGTTTGTGCTGATGGCTCATGTTTAACTGCTTTGTCATGATGAAAGAAGCCTTTTTTCTTCACATATTTATAATGTTGTCTTTGCTGCAGCCTAAGGCCAACATCACTGCTGGTCTCCACTATCAAACTTCACAGGAGGTAATGATGTTTGGCATGGTATCCGTGGGATCAAGCTGCACTTTTCTCTACATTAACAGTGTTTTGTTGTTCACTCTGAGGAGTAAGCAGGGGTTTTGTGAGACATCCCGTTACATCCTGCTGTACAACCTGCTCTTTGCAGACACTGCTCACATGGCATCAGCTATTCTGCTTTACTTTATGGCTTCTTTACAGATAAAAATGACATATTACGTGTGTGCTGCCCTCGTCCTCTTCTCAATTCTCACAGCCACAATCTCCCCTCTTTCCCTGGCTGTGATGTCACTTGAGAGATATGTGGCTGTATGCTATCCACTGAGACATGCTACTATCTTCAACATGAGAAGCACAGGCATGGCCATCGCTCTGGTGTGGGCCTTCAGTTTTATCCACATCCTAATTCGATTTTTCATGTTGTTATACTTGTTCACAAAACTCTCCCTAAAGCAGATGGGTGGCTTTTGCTCTAAAGAGGCCCTGTTTTTTGCACCAATGTTTAATGATTTTGAAGAAGTGTATGCCAGCACTCTCTTTCTGTCAATAGGTGTAGTAATCATCGCCTCCTACATTGGTGTAGCAGTCGTAGCCAGATCTGTCTCAACAGACAAAGCCTCGGCTAGAAAGGCTCTTCAAACTCTCCTTCTTCACCTGATTCAGCTGAGCCTGATTCTCATCTCCACCTTCACCTCCACCATCCTCATAGCCATAGCTAGAACAGTGGGGAGATTAACTCTTATACGTATTTATAATGTATGCTTTGTGTTCTTGAATATCTTTCCGAGGTGTCTGAGTGCTCTTGTTTATGGACTCAGGGATCAAACTATCAGAGCCGTCTTCATGCAGAATCTCTGCTGTCGTTGGAGATGCTCAGTTTTCCTCAATAAGAACCAGTGAGAAAATGTTAATTTTCTGTTTGTTTTCAACATTTAAAATGACAATAATACAGAGCCGTGTCTACCATTTAAAGAGGCTAAGATGGAAAGAAAAGTATAAATGTCCCTTAATTCATCATATAATAAATTAGATAACATATATGTATTGTTCTTACAGTGCTACAGTAATTTACTCATTTCTGTCTGAGAGCTGTCCCCAGATAGTTACAACCATGACAATCAGTGAAGCTATACTGTATGATGAACTCCTTTCCTAGTCATTGGGTCAGGGTTAGGGTTAAGGTTAGGGGTAGGTTAGGTTTACACAGACACACATATATATATATGAATGTATATGAATGAATATACTTATACATATATATATATATATATACTACTTTCTTGTTTCTAAAACATTTTATTGTTAACATCATCAGAGGCACAAATGAAGAGCAGGAATTAAACTTTGCATGATTAATATACAAGATGTGTACATGTTTGTAAATAACACATTAAAGCACTTACATACAATTGACATTTCAACCCCTAAAATGTGTCACTGGTTAATTTATTAGTAAGGCAGTAAATAGAAATGTATCTCATGTTGGTGCCTGGAGATTGACATTTCACAGGTTGTTTAATGTGTAATAAAGCTTTAAACCAAATAGAAAATTGTCTCACTGCTACATGACAGTTTATCCGCAAATCCTTGTGGAGCCACAAGGTGACTTTTGCCCTGATTTGCATAATGTTAACATCCTTCAACGTTTGACCCCTCCATTTTTTCATGTTTCTGATCAGTCCTACACCACCTGAAATCCTACAATGTACTGAAAAATGATTTACCTGCATCCCGTAGAAAGTGAATGAGAGCAAACTTTTCTGTAATTGTGAAACACTGATAATGTAGTTTGTGTTAACAGAAGGTTATTGTTCCAGACTTCATTAAAAATCTGAGGACAGAAGAGTTCATATTTTGTATGCCTTACTAGATATATATTTGAGAGTAGTTTTCTTAAAATCATTGTTTAGGCTATTAAGTAACACCAAATATGTTATAGTTACAGTGATATTAGTTATTACTGCTGTAATAAATGTCACTACATTCATGACATGTTGAAAAATTAAGTGTGTTTATAGTTGTTCTGAACAGCCAATTTCAAAGGTGTAGTAAAAAGATGACCGTCATATAGGGGAGGGGGGGAACATGATACTGTTTAAATATGGGGGATAATGGCGCATGTTTTCAGTTTCTGCTAAGTGTGATCCATAGTGTTATTAAGCTGTGTTGTTTACATGAAAAGTGACAGAAATAAGAATAAGAATGAAAAAGAAGAGTTAGAGACAGAAGTTCAAACCCTGGCTCCTTTCTCACCTCTGCACAGCTGTCGGAAAGTAACAGAAATGGTTCTACACCAACCCCTTTTGGCATTGTAGACACGAGTGAAATAGGTAAAACTACAGTGAAAAGCAAGCAACAAGGGAGTAAATAACATCTGTAGTTAGGCCAACATTATACTGAAGTAAAAAACAATTACATTTACATTTACATTTTTTCATTTAGCAGACGCTTTTATCCAAAGCGACATACATATGAGTCTGATACATCAAGAGCAGGGATCTAGTCAGGAAACAACAACACAAGTAAGAGCCATAAAGCTGTTGTTGTTTAGTGGAGCAAGCATAATGAATTTCCAATGTTTGGAAACTAACTACACAATATCCACAAAAGAACTGAGAATGACTGTAAATGAGGTCAATATTTTCATTACTGTGTTTGGTAGACTATTACCGCTTGCATTACTCACCCTTTATTATCCACCCTCAGTTTATTTTTTAACTGATACATAATATGCAATGTATTTTGACAGTATTTTCTGAGCTAGATCATCATTGTTTAAAAGTATAGTAAAAGTAGTAGGGGCTATAATGTAGTGGTCAATATGTTTGTAGCCTCGGAGAAAAGAAACTTCATAAATATGTTTGGGCATTTTCTGAGGCAAGCCTCATCAAGTGATTGATAAGAGATCACTTTGCTTTAGTAACATCAATCCACCTCGACGTGATCTTGCAAAGACTATATTTATTTTATTTATTTTTCGTAGGTGGCTGTGATATAATGCTCACTTATATATGCTCATATTGCCGCAGTAGATCTGAGAGGTGACTTGGAAATTGCGAGTTATATGTTTATGTATGTGTGACGAATCTGCTGATAAAGGCAGAAAACAGCTGCTGCTGTTAGGTACGGAAACCAGTTAGCTTGAAAACCAGTTGGGACATAACACCATGGATGTGTTATCAGAGCTCTTATTGTACATCCATGCATAAACCACCAATTGAAGGCGTTTGGCACATTTCCTGGTTAAAAAGACCAACAGTGCGCCTAACCAATAAGCGACGAGCTATAGGTACCTACCTTTTCTAGTAGAAGTTAATGTTGTTGTGTTTTGTTAGTTATCCAAATCTTTATTTATTATTCTTCTGTACGTTTTTTGTCCGGTTTCAACTGCTCTATACTTTGAGCTACCATTCATATATCAAAATGTTCAGCTCTTTAAGGAGAAGTGTGCTATTACTTTTCTGCCTTCACACAATTTATAATGGCAGTCTATGGGAGGATTTCTTTGAAAGCTAATATCTCAAAAACCGAAAGTGTTAGAACGTTCATATTTGATATACAGGTGTCCCACCTGGAAATGCTTAACATATTAAAACATAGTATCAATAGCGCCACCATGTGGTCAGTTATTTAATGTTTTGTGTTTTGGCTAAAAGTCACCGTATAATATGATATCTCAGCAATTCTGTCTTTAATGGAATGAAACTTGATAGGCAGGTTTTCCATGAGAATCTGCACGACATACTGAATCATGGCAGCAATAGCGCCACCTTGTGGTCACAAATAAAACAGCACCATACCACTTATTATCTACCAAATCTCTTAAATGTAACATGCCATGGTAATCACATTCTATTTGTACAGATGGGAATCCTGAACAAGTGTTTAGTATTTTCAGCAGTGCTTTGAAATTCATTCAGTTTTCAGCATTCACATGCATTTTCCGCAGGAAATGCATTTCTAGTTATTTATTGTTGTGATGTGCACTAAACTAAACTAAACTAACTGAAAATAAAGTGAGAAAGGGAATGGAAGCAGTGAAAAATGGAAAAGTTTTAAGGAGACATTCGTAGAGAGATGACATCACTCATCATGAAGTTCATGTAACAGTGAAGTGGGTATGAGGAAAAACTATATATGCTGTATGTTGCTGGAAAAAACAGCTCCAGACCAGTTCTTCCCTGGTGGAAACCAACACCATCTGACTGCTCAACACTGATGGGTAATTTGGGTTTCTACACTCAACAGCTGTTTGTGCTGATGGCTCATGTTTAACTGCTTTGTCATGATGAACTTTAGTTTGTATGTTATGAAGTTTACTAGAACAATTACAGCAAGCTAAATAAGCCTTTTTTTCTTCACATATTTATAATGTTGTCTTTGCTGCAGCCTAAGGCCAACATCACTGCTGGTCTCCACTATCAAACTTCACAGGAGATAATGATGTTTGGCATGGTATCCGTGGGAACAAGCTGCACTTTTCTCTACATTAACAGTGTTTTGTTGTTCACTCTGAGGAGTAAGCAGGTGTTTTGTGAGACATCCCGTTACATCCTGCTGTACAACCTGCTCTTTGCAGACACTGCTCACATGGCATCAGCTATTCTGCTTTACTTTATGGCTTCTTTACGGATAAAAATGACATATTACGCGTGTGCTGCCCTCATTCTCCTCTTAATTCTCACAGCCACAATCTCTCCTCTCTCCCTGGCTGTGATGTCACTTGAGAGATATGTGGCTGTATGCTATCCACTGAGGCATGCTACTATCTTCAACATGAGAAGCACAGGCATGGCCATTGCTCTGGTGTGGGCCTTCAGTTTTATCCACATCCTCATTCGATTTTTCATGTTGTTATACTTGTTCACAAAACTCTCCCTAAAGCAGATGGGTGACTTTTGCTCAAAAGAGGCCCTGTTTTTTGCACCAATGTTTAATGATTTTGAAGAAGTGTATGCCAGCACTCTCTTTCTGTCAATAGGTGTAGTAATCATCGCCTCCTACATTGGTGTAGCAGTCGTAGCCAGGTCTGTCTCAACAGACAAAGCCTCGGCTAGAAAGGCTCTTCAAACTCTCCTTCTTCACCTGATTCAGCTGAGCCTGATTCTCATCTCCACCTTCACCTCCACCATCATCATAGCCATAGCTAGAACAGTGGGGAGATTAACTCTTATGCGTATTTATAATGTATGCTTTGTGTTCTTGAATATCCTTCCGAGGTGTCTGAGTGCTCTTGTTTATGGACTCAGGGATCAAACTATCAGAGCCGTCTTCATGCAGAATCTCTGCTGTCGTTGGAGATGCTCATTTTTCCTCAATAAGAACCAGTGAGAAAATGTTAATTTTCTGTTTATTTTCTAACATAAATTCAAAATGACAATAATACAGAGCCGTGTCTACCATTTAAAGAGGCTTAGATGGAAAGAAAAGCATAAATGTCCCTTAATTCAACATATAATAAATTAGATAACATGTATGTGTTGTTCTTACAGTGCCACAGTAATTTACTCATTTCTGTCTGAGAGCTGTCCCCAGATAGTTACGACCATGACAATCAGTGAAGCTATACTGTATGATGAACGCCTTTCCTTGGCACTGGATATTAAGTCAGTTCTTTATAGATTTCATACTTTTCCACAAAAACAACATACATATATATATATGAATATATGTGAATGAATATAACTTTGCATAATTAATATACAAGATGTGTGTATGCAAATAAACAGTAGAAACAACATAATTTAATGATAGTTAGGAGCTATACTCATTGATAAATTCATGTGGAATATTAAAATGGCTTTCCTTTCTGTTAATAATTTGTGGTATGTTTGTAAGCAACACATTAAAGCACTTTATACAATTGACATTTCAACCCCTAAAATGTGTCACTGGTTTATTTATTAGTACTGCAGTAAATAGAAATGTATCTCATGTTGGTGCCTGGAGATTGACATTTCACACATTGTTTAATGCATAATAAAGCTTTAAACCAAACAGAACATTGCAGAATGATGTTTTTTATTGATGGAAAGCCAAATCAAACAGTTGTAGACACAAAATTCATGCCTACATAGACCATATGCATTCTGTGCACTTTTGAATGTGTCCATGTATGCAGACTCCGCCAACTTTGCCTTAGTAAGCTATCTGAAAAGCTGGCAGTGAGGGAAGGGCCAAGCACTGGTAGTAAGACCAAAACCTGATTCTCAGACTGAAACTGTTGCTCAACCACTTCCCTGTCAAACCACTTCTTCATACTTCTCTGGGAGGAAGAGAGAGATTCTCTTGCCAATAAGAAGGCACGATGCAGCTGTTCCCGATACTAGGAGAGAAAATCCAACATGTTAGTCTCTAAAGAAGAACCAGAAATGAACTGCTCTTTCAAGACTTCCATGGGGGCCCAAGAGACTTCTGTTTAGCATCATGGATGGCAAAGAGAACAAATGGGTATCCTTCATCCCAGCTTCATCTTGTGTAATGACAGTACTTTCTCAACATTGACTTCAGGGTTCAAATATGCCTTGTGGTTCTGGGTGGTACATGCTGGACACTGAGTGAGAGACACGTAAAGTCTGTAAAGTCCAAAGGTGGTAAAGCACACCTGTACGTTATGAATACATTTCTTAATACATTTCAAATATTGAAACAGAACACACCTTAGACCAACAGTTGTTTTTCATGTGTTTATTTATATGACAATCTGCCCTTTCACCCTCAAATGTGATTAGAGAAACTGCCCCATAAAAACCTTTTACATGGACAAAAAGAAAGAAACTTTAGGAGGAGCAGCAGAAGTGGGATGTCTCTTATGGGACAGACAGAGGAGGGAAATTTGGCTGCAGGGTGATCGTCTTGCATGTTCTCTGAAAATACACAAAAACAAAGAAATCAGTAAGACAGACAACATTATGGTAGCATGAATTAACTCAATTTAAACTCATCCACATGGATACATTTGTAAATGCTCCTCTATATATATATATATAGAGAGAGAGAGAGAGAAATATTTATTTCCACAATGATGCCTCTTTTACATCTCTTATTATCTTCTGATAGATGCCCGTGTCATTTCACATCAAGAAAAAACTTGCTGGTTGAAAAAAAATAATAAAATAAAAAATAAATAAATAAAGGATGTAAAAGAGGCATCATTGTGGAAATAAATATTTCTCAGCTTTTATTTTCCAGTCAAAATAATATGCTTGAATAAAAGTAACTTTAAGACAAAATTTGCTGCAAAGGGTATGAATCATTTCAGACTTGACTGTATGTATATAGTCCAATAGATAGTATAATATAGATATGAAGCAATATATACGTAGTTCTCCGGGTGTGTAATTTTACGGGTGTTTATATGAACAGTAAAAGAAGGTATTTTTTTTATCTCACCGAAAAGGATTTCTCATAGTGGACTTTTACTTGTAAGAAAATAATCTAAAAACTTCTTCAACCAACAGCATTACGTTACTACACTAACAGTATTTACAGCACAAAGGTCAGTTTTAATCTGTGATATCATCTACCTGTTTGGTGAGCCTCACTGCCGTTCAAATACACCAGACTCCTTTGACAGAAAGACTCAATTTACTTAGCAGAGCACAGATCTACCGCACAGTCTCTTTTTTGCCGTTAATGTGAGGTACTTTGCTTCAAAGTAGCTAAAAATGTTAGCTCCGTGAGCCTGTCAAAAAAGGCATTTTTGTGAAGGAACCGTAAATCCTATCAGAAATCTGAGCAGACCAGGACCACCACAAGATCTTTATGCACAATATTGGTGATCTTCAAGTCCCTAGACTCAAAAATGTTGACAGGAGAGCGAGAGAAAAAAGGGTGTCAGTTCAACTCTTCTCCTGAAATCTCCTCCTTAATTAATATGGGAGTCTATGGGGCAGTTGGCCGGTAAACCCTTCACAAAAGGGCTGACAGTTCAAATTCTGTTTGTGTCTGAGCTACGGATGGCGATTTAAATGACAGAGCACAAGTGTGCCTACTACTGTGGAAAAAATTATTTGTGTAGACCAAAATATGTGGCTGAAAGGACGATTTATCCAGAAATTTTTCAGAAAAATTTAAATAACTTCTTCCACTCTAAGCGATGACATCACGCACTCTAGCCCTGAACATTCCAGCAATACACACTAATGTTAAACTCAAAATTTATCTAAAATTGCACATGAAACTTTAAAAGTCACAGATCAAAAAGTATAAAATATATTCAAAAAGTTGAATACAAGTTCAATAGCTGACAACTTTGTGAACATTTTAAAGTTTGAATGAAGTCTGTAGCTCAAAGTATGGCGAAGTAGTTGAAGCTTGAAATTGCCCCTAAAATGTGGACATTTTTTGACCCCTCTCCATTCATTTCCTATGGGAAATTTTTCATAGTTTTTCGCAACTTACGTCGCGAAAAATTTCAATATCTTCACCAAAAGTCATAGCACACCATTCCCGAACAAGCCGCACGTTTTGATGTATAATTCGCATGGGTTTTCTCAAAGCTGCGGGACAAGTTACGCGCCGAAATTTTGTACGGAAGAGGAATAATAAGAAGTGGAAGAAACATGACGAATAACATGTCACTACGAGTCACTACGCTCCATTGCTATTGCATAGCTATAGAGCGTAGTGACTCGTGCGTTACCCCATGTCACTAATAACTGTAGCAGCAACTTGCTGTCAGCACCTTGGATATAGCTTTGTGTAACTAGCTGATGATTTTCAGGAAGCCTTGTGGGTTCTCTCCCTTTTTTTTGTTCTCCTTTTTTCTCCTGTTTTGTGGCTAACCAGGGAGTGTAGCACTGCCCTTTCTTTCTATCCTGTAGCAAGTGAGACTTTTCTAGTCTAGTTGTTGTTTTGGCCTTGGAGACCCTGATGCTTAAGTTGCGTACTTTTTTTTTTTACTACATCAGTCAGTTTATCTGTTAATAATCCTTTTTGTTAATAAAAAGGTTACACTTTGCAATTGTTTTAGTGGCCTCTGTCTCACTGTTTTTGCATAGAGTTTTCAGTCACCTAATTATGTTACTCCTTGTGTTTCCCTCTAGACAGCAAAGGTCATAACACATGTCCAAGTAGAATCCCATACCACATCTGTTAACGGTGCTGACGTAATGTGACATGAGCAAGGTGGGGAGAGACAGTTCATAAACAACATGTGAGCGCAGGCCAACCCTGCAGACCAGCTATGCATACATGGAAACAAGCTGCTTACTGTTTGCACAGGTTAAAAGTGTATCGATGATTGTGGGTTTTAAATGTGAATTAAGGCCTTCACTGCTTTAAAGATGGGATGTTGTCACTGTTAGAAATACAAACTGGACAGCATTTATATATCTGTATCTATATCTATATCTATATCTATATCTATATAGATATAGATATAAACAGGTTGAACTTTTTGATGTTTATAGTGTTTCTTTAAGATGTATGCAAATCAGTCTCAGACCAACATCACTGTTGGACTGCAGTATCAGGAGCTACTGGGATTAGTGATGTTTTCCATTCTGACTTCAGTGACATGCTGTGTCTTTCTCTTTATTAATGGGACCATGTTATCCACCTTGAGGAGTAAACCTGTGTTTCGAGAGACTTCCCGTTACATTCTTCTGTATAACCTTCTTTTTGGAGACACTTTACAGATGGCACAGACTCAATTAATGTACATTCTAGGTGCTTGTAGATTAAGGATGACATATCCAGTATGTGGTTTTCTTACTATGCTTGCTGAGCTCACAAGTAAAATCTCTCCTCTCACACTGGTGGTGATGTCTCTGGAGAGATATGTAGCTGTGTGCTACCCACTGAGGCACACTGCCATCATCACTATCAGGAACACAGGTGTGGCTATATGTGTGATCTGGGCCTTCAGCTCAGTAAATGTCATCACTCAAGTTTTATTGATGTTAAATTTTCAGTTTGAAGACATTGTGAGCATGCAGATGGCAGACTTTTGTGGCAAAGACAGTATGATGCTTGATCAAATATCAGACCTTTATGAAAAAGCCTACACTGGTTTTCTGTTTGTTTCAGCCGGTATGGCAGTCACTTGTTCCTATGTTGGTGTGATGATAGCAGCCAGGTCAGCCTCCACAGACCAAAGTTCAGCCAGTAAAGCTCGTAAAACACTGTTGCTGCATCTGCTGCAGCTGTGCCTCAGTCTTTCTTCAGCTATACACAACCCATTACTGTTCGTTATCTCCAAAATAGCAGACAGGGTCATATTTGTGCGCATCCAGATTGTTTTTTATTTTTGTATTATCATCCTTCCCAGATGTCTGAGTGCTCTTATCTATGGAATCAGAGACCAGACCATCAGACCTGTTCTCATGTACCATCTATGCTGCCAGTGGAGATGCTTCCCTTTACGCTCAGTTGTTCCAATCAAGGCTAAAATCATAGTTGTCACTTAATAAATCTGCATATATTCAACTACCTAGAGAATAGAAAAGTCAAGTGAGTTCCTGATGCTATTGTGATCTGTTATATACAAAGATATTATGATCTGTTACATAGAAATGTACACTGAAATAAAATAATGTGGCTGACAGTATTATGCCCCCCTTCACTTGAACTGTACATAGTAATCACATAGTGTCTTTTTACTAGGACTCAGTGCAGACTGCACTCCCATAGCCGTAACATTAGACTGCAGGGAGTTAGAGAGTCAGTTAAAGCACATCACTGAAATTACTGAAACCTTGAATTTTCATTCAAGAGATAAAGTCTACTTATAGAATTAGAAGATTTTTTATGTAAGAAAATGTAATCAAGCAGAAGAGAAAGTCAAACAGAGGACGTGTAATAATTAAGTCACAAGAAGATATGACATGACATCTGACTTCTAACAAGGGTCAACATGCTTGTAACTGCAAATTTGTAATGTCATTGCATGGCACTGCAGCCCATGAAGTTCAAATACAGGTGTGTTTGTATTTTTCTTAGCAAACCTATGCACAGACTAGTTAACAACACTAACACCTGCCATTACATTATTCCCCTGGAGAGTTTCTCACACTGCTTGACATTATTTAAAATGACATACAGCCTACAGGGACTGGAAGAAGTGGAGTTTAATTTCCACAGTAAGCGGCTGTGTGCCCCACTCTGCTATCTTTATGTACAGGGTCTATTTTTGCTGGGCCGACTTGCACATGATAGAAAAAAATAAATTATTGCAACAATACAAATGGGCCTATAGGTCTCCAGCTCCCTGGACGTGGTGGTGCAGCATCCCCAGCACCCCTTTTCTTCTCAAGGCTATGGATATAGACAAGGCCAATATGTTCTAAAGCTCTTCATACTTATGGGTCATGTTTGCAATTCTTTACAAGTTGGTGAATCAGAGACTATGAACCTTCATAAGTTTTCTCAGCTGGTTGTGCATTCCTATTTTGAGTGAGGTGAAGAAATGTACAATCTTGCTGATCGGGAAGCTGAATTAGGTCCTAACTGAATGCAGTAGAGAGTAACATAGTTCTTAAAAAAAAAAAAAGCTATTTGTTTCTAATTTGACTGTATTAAACTAGTAGGATGCTTTAGGCCTTAGAGGCATTATAGAGTCGATATATGTATCAAACAAGTTATGTATATCAAAAATCTCAAGAAAAAAAAAACCTTAAGGAGGATGCCTCCACAAGTGTGCCGACAAGATGTTGTCAGAATTAGACCTTAGAGGGATTCGAGCTATTGAAATAGGCCTGCTAGAGTGTGACCTATGTCTCTCATAGACATTTGCTATGAGAATAAGGTTTTTGACAGGAGAAGCGTACCTTTTAAATTTTTCTTATTATAATCTCTTTTCTGTTTTTGGATTTTGTCCTTACTCTTATGATAGTCCATTTATAGGCTAAAGCCCATTAGGGATCTTCAAGCGGTATAACTACTTTATCTATAATTACTATCTGTCATGGTCTATCAGGACTTTTGAATTTTTGGTAACAGCTTGTATTTTTGGACCTCCTTAGTTTCTGTTCCTGCCCTCTTGTCTCCCATGTTTTACCTGCCCTGTCTGTTTGCTTTGAAGACAGCAGGCAGAGACTCAGTTGGCCACTAATCTGCTGGTTCCTCAGTGGCCCCTGTTCAGGTCTGCTACTTGGGCACTCTCTGTGGGCGGCCCTCGTCTGGTCACTTTACTTCCTGTGTTTCATTAGTTCATGTGTCTCACCTGTGTCTTGTTCTCCTCACCTGTGTTTCATTTGTTTCTGTTCCTGCCCTCTTGTCTTCCCTGTGTTCCTCTGTCTGTGTAATTGATTTCCTGTTTTAGTTTGGAATTCCCTGCTACCTTGTGTCTGGTCACTTTACTTCCTCCACACCTCTGCAGCATGACAGTACGACTCGACCACAACATGGACCCAGCAGAGCTTCAACTTTTTTCTAAGAAAGTTGTGGAATTGGATCAGGCTGTGGCTCGCCTGACTGCCTCCCCCCTCATCTGTGCACTGCTTATTGGGAGAAGATCTCTGCCCATATGCAGTGGTTTGAGGAGAGACCTTGGATGAGTCAATTCGTTCCCCACTTTAATGTGGTACGGTGTCAGGTCAACGCTTACCTGCAGACTGGCTCTGTGGACTCACCCATGGTCTCCAAGCCTGCACCCCAGCCTGTTCCACCTCTGGAGGGGAGCCCATGATCACTCTGTTTGAGTATTTCCATCGCCAAGCTTTGAAGACTGCAGGCAGAGATTCAGTTGGCCACCGGTCTGCTGGTTCCTCAGTGGCCCCTGTTCAGGACTGCTACTTGGGCACTCTCTGTGGGCGGTCCTTGGTGCGCCAACCAGAGGTCGGGTCGTTGACGGTGCCGCTCTGCCAGCGCCTCCGAGTCTCCGCTCCCCAGCGCCTCTACGCAGCAACTTCCTGTTCCCGTTGGCGTACAGCCATTGCTACAGCTACAGCCACAGCCTGTCGCCGACCTCCTGCCCGGCCTCCAGATGTGCCCTGCCGCTGGCCCCCTGCCCAGTCCCCTACCCAGTCACTACAAGGGTTCTGCCTTCATTGCCGTTTCCCTGCCCAACCACCAGAGCAACTTCTGCAGCCTGACCTGCCTACAGAGGGACTTCAGTCCACTGGCTGCCCAGCTGAGACTTGTTCATGCCCCTGTCCAGCCTCAGTCTGCCCATCTGAGCACCACTTCCCTGACTACCTGCTCTCTGTCTTAGCCTATGCACTGTTTGTGTTGGCCTCCTCTCCGTTGGGGGGGGGGTCCTGTCATGGTCGATCAGGACTTTTGAATTTTTGGTAACAGCTTGTATTTTGGACCTCCTTAGTTTCTGTTCCTGCCCTCTTGTCTCCGATGTTTTACCTGCCCTGTCTGTTTGCTTTGAAGACAGCAGGCAGAGACTCAGTTGGCCACCAATCTGCTGGTTCCTCAGTGGCCCTTGTTCAGGTCTGCTACTTGGGCACTCTCTGTGGGCGGCCCTCGTCTGGTCACTTTACTTCCTGTGTTTCATTAGTTCATGTGTCTCACCTGTGTCTTGTTCTCCTCACCTGTGTTTCATTTGTAATCACTGCCTGTGTATTTATAGTGCTGTTTTCAGTTCAGTCCTTGTCTAGTTGTATGTACTCCCTGGTGTTGCGTATAGTCCTCGTGTTTTGTAAGTTCCATTAAATCGTTAGAATAAATTCTCTGCATCAGATTTTGCCTGCTTCCTCTCTCTCCATTTGGGTCCACTGGTTCCTCCACACCTCTGCAGCATGACACTTTCACATGGCCAAATTAAAATTCCCTGATGGCTAGGGTCTGCCAGCCTATTCCATCAATCCGTGAGCTCTACAGGTGGTAGATTAATGAACGTGCTGTTGCCGCTGGGAAAGCCTCAGTTTCTCAGTTAACTTAGTTTTCTTCCTGCCCCGTATCTGAAAGCAAAAGAATTAAAAATAGAAAAGTGAAATGGGCGGTGGCAGACCAGGTGCAGGCTCCGTCTGCCCCCCCCCCCCCCCAGCCACGACATGCGACACCTAACACAAAGAATATGACTGTTTCACCATCAAGAGTCACTCAGTAATGATGTTTTTATCTACTGGGGTCACTTGGACAAAGCCCTTATTTCTTGCTCAGTTCCATTTTGGGACATGCAACTGTTGTTGGATGGGTTTTTACAACCTCCTTCTATCCTGTAGAACTGAGGTTGAATTTTCTGTCCTTCATAAAGGACAAGGAGGAAACTGTCTTTTTTGACTCATCTTTGTAAAGAAAGATCATAATGCCTTCATTCAGGTCATGCGTTATTCATCCACAGACCCTCTTTTCACATGTTTATTATGATAAAACAACAACAAGAGCAAAAATAAACAATACCACAATACTCATAATTCTATCATGTTGTATGATGTAATTCCTCTCACATTATTTACTAATTCCCTGGTCCATGTCATCATGTCTCCCATAACGGCAGCATTTTTTACAACACTATTGCTTACATGTGAAGGTGTCAGGTGAAGTGGGTGTGAGGACTGAGCTCATATAGTCTGTGAACACAGACAAACACTGCAGAACAGCACTGCCAACACTGAGACAAACAAGACCTCTAATCTACTGACTGTCTGCACAGGATAAATGTATGTGGATGATTCAGAGTTTTGCAGGTCAACTCAACAACAGGTATCTGTGCTCCAAATTTGAAGGATCTTGACTCTTATGGGAAGACCAACTGTATAATATTCATTGTGCCTTTTTACTTCACTAACATCAACAGTTTTATATTTTTATCACAGGATTCTCTAACATGTTGTACACTAATCAGTCTCAGACCAACATCACTGTTGGACTGCAGTATCAGGAGCTACTGGGAACAGTGTTGTTTGCCATTCTGACTTCAGTGACATGCTGTGTGTTTCTTTCCATTAATGGGACCATGTTATTCACCTTGAGGAGTAAACCTGTGTTTCGTGAGACTTCCCGTTACATTCTTCTGTATAACCTCCTTTTTGGAGACACTTTACAGATGGCACAGGGTCAGTTAATGTACCTTATGGCTGTTTGTAGATTAAGGATGACATATCCTGTGTGTGGTTTTCTCAACATGATGGGCAATCTCACAAATAAAATCTCTCCTCTCACACTGGTGGTGATGTCTTTGGAGAGATATGTAGCTGTGTGCTACCCACTGAGGCACACTGCCATCATCACTATCAGGAACACAGGTGTGGCTATATGTGTGATCTGGGCCTTAAGTTCAGTAAATGTCATCACTCAAGGTTTATTGATGTTAAATTATCAGTTTGGAGACCTTATGAGCGTTCAGATGGCAGACTTTTGTGGCAAAGACAGTATGATGCTTGATCAAATATCAGACCTTTATGAAAAAGTCTACACTGGTTTTCTGTTTGCTTCAGCCGGTATGGCAGTCACTTGTTCCTATGTTGGTGTGATGATAGCAGCCAGGTCAGCCTCCACAGACCAAAGTTCAGCCAGTAAAGCTCGTAAAACACTGTTGCTGCATCTGCTGCAGCTGTGCCTCAGTCTCTCTTTAGCTATATACAACCCAATACTGTTCTTTGTCTCCAAAATAGCAGACAGGATAATATTTGTGCGCATCCAGATTGTTTTTTATTTTTGTATTATCATCATTCCCAGATGTCTGAGTGCTCTTATCTATGGAATCAGAGACCAGACCATCAGACCTGTCCTCATGTACCATCTATGCTGCCAGTGGAGATGCTTCCCTTTACGCTCAGTTGTTCCAATCAAGGCTAAAATCATAGTTGTCACTTAATAAATCTGCATATATTCAACTACCTAGAGAATAGAAAAGTCAAGTGTGTTCCTGATGCTATTGTGATCTGTTATATACAAAGATATTATGATCTGTTACATACAAATGTACACTGAAATAAAATAATGTGGCTGACAGTATTATGCCCCCCTTCACTTGAACTGTACATAGTAATCACATAGTGTCTTTTTACTAGGACTGAGTGCAGACTGCACTCCCATAGCCGTAACATTAGACTGCAGGGAGTTAGAGAGTCAGTTAAAGCACATCACTGAAATTACTGCAACCTTGAATTTTCATTCAAGAGATAAAGTCTACTTATAGAATTAGAAGAGCTTTTTATGTAAGAAAATGTAATCAAGCAAAAGAGAAAGTCAAACAGAGGACGTGTAATAATTAAGTCACAAGAAGGTATGACATGACATCTGACTTCTAACAAGGGTCAACATGCTTGTAACTGCAAATTTGTAATGTCATTGCATGGCACTGCAGCCCATGAAGTTCAAATACAAGAGTGTTTGTATTTTTCTGTTGATATTTAGTCATTTGTATGAACTGAATCCAAGTTGTTAGCAAACCTGTGCACAGACTAGTTAACAACACTAACACCTGCCATTACATTATTCCCCTGGAGAGTTTCTCACACTGCTTGACATTATTTAAAATGACATACAGCCTACAGGGACTGGAAGAAGTGGAGTTGATGTCCACAGTAAGCGGCTGTGTGCCCCACTCTGCTATCTTTATGTACAGGGTCTATTTTTGCTGGGCCGACTTGCACATGATAGAAAAAAATAAATTATTGCAACAATACAAATGGGCCTATAGGTCTCCAGCTCCCTGGACGTGGTGGTGCAGAATCCCCAGCACTCCTTTTCTTCTCAAGGCTATGGATATAGACAAGGCCAATATGTTCTAAAGCTCTTCATACTTATGGGTCATGTTTGCAATTCTTTACAAGTTGGTGAATCAGAGACTATGAACCTTCATAAGTTTTCTCAGCTGGTTGTGCATTCCTAGCACAAAGAATATGACTGTTTCACCATCAAGAGTCACTCAGTAATGATGTTTTTATCTGCTGGGGTCTCTTGGACGAGGCCCTTATTTCTTGCTCAGTTCCATTTTGGGACATGCAACTCTTGTTGGATGGGTTTTTACAACCTCCTTCTATCCTGTAGAACTGATAGGGTTGAATTTTCTGTCCTTCATAAAGGACAAGGAGGAAACTGTCTTTTTTGATTCATCTTTGTAAAGAAAGATCATCATGCCTTCATTCAGGTCATGTGTTATTCATCCACAGACCCTCTTTTCACATGTTTATTATGATAAAACATCAATAACAAGAACAAAAATAAACAATACCACACTACTCATAATTCTATCATGTTGTATGACGTAATTCCTCTAACCTTATTTACTAATTCCCTGGTCCATGTCATCATGTCTCCCATAACGTCAGCATTTTTTACAACACTATTGCTTACATGTGAAGGTGTCAGGTGAAGTGGGTGTGAGGACTGAGCTCATATAGTCTGTGAACACAGACAAACACTGCAGAACAGCACTGCCGACACTGAGACAAACAAGGCCTTTAATCTACTGACTGTCTGCACAGGATAAATGTATGTGGATGATTCAGAGTTTTGCAGGCCAACTCAACAACAGGTATCTGTGCTCCAAATTTGAAGGATCTTCACTCTTATGGGAACACAAACTGTACAAGATTCATTGTGCCTTTTTACTTCACTAACATCAACAGTTTTATATTTTTATCACAGGATTCTCTAACATGTTGTACACTAATCAGTCTCAGACCAACATCACTGTTGGACTGCAGTATCAGGAGCTACTGGGAACAGTGTTGTTTGCCATTCTGACTTCAGTGACATGCGGTGTGTTTCTTTCCATTAATGGGACCATGTTATTCACCTTGAGGAGTAAACCTGTGTTTCGTGAGACTTCCCGTTACATTCTTCTGTATAACCTTCTTTTTGGAGACACTGTGCTGTTGGCTCATAGCCAGTTAATGTACATTCTTGGTAATTGTAGATTAAGGATGACATATCCAGTATGTGGTGTTCTTATTATGATTGCTGAGCTCACAAGTAAAATTTCTCCTCTCACACTGGTGGTGATGTCTCTGGAGAGATATGTAGCTGTGTGCTACCCATTGAGGCACACTGCCATCATCACTATCAGGAACACAGGTGTGGCTATATGTGTGATCTGGGCCTTCAGTTCAGTAAATGTCATCACTCATGTTTTATTGATGTTAAATTATCAGTTTGAAAACCTTGTGAGCGTTCAGATGGCAGACTTTTGTGGCAAAGACAGTATGATGCTTGATCAAATATCAGACCTTTATGAAAAAGCCTACACTGGTTTTCTGTTTGTTTCAGCCGGTATGGCAGTCACTTGTTCCTATGTTGGTGTGATGATAGCAGCCAGGTCAGCCTCCACAGACCAAAGTTCAGCCAGTAAAGCTCGTAAAACACTGTTGCTGCATCTGCTGCAGCTGTGCCTCAGTCTCTCTTCAACTATACACAATCCATTACTGTTCTTTATCTCCAAAATAGTAGACAGGATCATATTTGTGCGCATCCAGATTGTTTTTTATTTTTGTATTATCATCCTTCCCCGATGTCTGAGTGCTCTTATCTATGGAATCAGGGACCAGACCATCAGACCTGTTCTCATGTACCATCTATGCTGCCAGTGGAGATGCTTCCCTTTACCCTCAGTTGTTCCAATCAAGGCTAAAATCATAGTTGTCACTTAATAAATCTGCATATATTCAACTACCTAGAGAATAGAAAAGTCAAGAGAGTTCCTGATGGTATTGTGATCTGTTATATACAAAGATATTATGATCTGTTACATAGACATGTACACTGAAATAAAATAATGTGGCTGACAGTATTATGCCCCCCTTCACTTGAACTGTACATAGTAATCACATAGTGTCTTTTTACTAGGACTGAGTGCAGACTGCACTCCCATAGCCGTAACATTAGACTGCAGGGAGTTAGAGAGTCAGTTAAAGCACATCACTGAAATTACTGAAACCTTGAATTTTCATTCAAGAGATAAAGTCTACTTATAGAATTAGAAGATCTTTTTATGTAAGAAAATGTAATCAAGCAGAAGAGAAAGTCAAACAGAGGACGTGTAATAATTAAGTCACAAGAAGATATGACATGACATCTGACTTCTAACAAGGGTCAACATGCTTGTAACTGCAAATTTGCAATGTCATTGCATGGCACTGCAGCCCATGAAGTTCAAATACAAGAGTGTTTGTATTTTTCTGTTGATATTTAGTCATTTGTATGAACTGAATCCAAGTTGTTAGCAAACCTATGCACAGACTAGTTAACAACACTAACACCTGCCATTACATTATTCCCCTGGAGAGTTTCTCACACTGCTTGACATTATTTAAAATGACATACAGCCTACAGGGACTGGAAGAAGTGGAGTTTAATTTCCACAGTAAGCGGCTGTGTGCCCCACTCTGCTATCTTTATGTACAGGGTCTATTTTTGCTGGGCCGACTTACACATGATAGAAAAAAATAAATTATTGCAACAATACAAATGGGCCTATAGGTCTCCAGCTCCCTGGACGTGGTGGTGCAGCATCCCCAGCACCACTTTTCTTCTCAAGGCTATGGATATAGACAAGGCCAATATGTTCTAAAGCTCTTCATACTTATGGGTCATGTTTGCAATTCTTTACAAGTTGGTGAATCAGAGACTATGAACCTTCATAAGTTTTCTCAGCTGGTTGTGCATTCCTAACACAAAGAATATGACTGTTTCACCATCAAGAGTCACTCAGTAATGATGTTTTTCTCTGCTGGGGTCTCTTGGACGAGGCCCTTATTTCTTGCTCAGTTCCATTTTGGGACATGCAACTCTTGTTGGATGGGTTTTTACAACCTCCTTCTATCCTGTAGAACTGATAGGGTTGAATTTTCTGTCCTTCACAAAGGACAAGGAGGAAACTGTCTTTTTTGATTCATCTTTGTAAAGAAAGATCATAATGCCTTCATTCAGGTCATGTGTTATTCATCCACAGACCCTCTTTTCACATGTTTATTATGATAAAACATCAATAACAAGAACAAAAATAAACAATACCACACTACTCATAATTCTATCATGTTGTATGACGTAATTCCTCTAACATTATTTACTAATTCCCTGGTCCATGTCATCATGTCTCCCATAACGTCAGCATTTTTTACAACACTATTGCTTACATGTGAAGGTGTCAGGTGAAGTGGGTGTGAGGACTGAGCTCATATAGTCTGTGAACACAGACAAACACTGCAGAACAGCACTGCCGACACTGAGACAAACAAGGCCTCTAACCTACTGACTGTCTGCACAGGATAAATGTATGTGGATGATTCAGAGTTTTGCAGGTCAACTCAACAACAGGTATCTGTGCTCCAAATTTGAAGGATCTTCACTCTTATGGGAACACAAACTGTACAAGATTCATTGTGCCTTTTTACTTCACTAACATCAACAGTTTTATATTTTATCACAGGATTCTCTAACATGTTGTACACTAATCAGTCTCAGACCAACATCACTGTTGGACTGCAGTATCAGGAGCTACTGGGAACAGTGTTGTTTGCCATTCTGACTTCAATGACATGCTGTGTGTTTCTTTCCATTAATGGGACCATGTTATTCACCTTGAGGAGTAAACCTGTGTTTCGTGAGACTTCCCGTTACATTCTTCTGTATAACCTTCTTTTTGGAGACACTGTGCTGTTGGCTCATAGCCAGTTAATGTACATTCTTGGTAATTGTAGATTAAGGATGACATATCCTGTGTGTGGTTTTCTTATTATGATCGCCAGTCTCACAAATAAAATCTCTCCTCTCACACTGGTGGTGATGTCTCTGGAGAGATATGTAGCTGTGTGCTACCCATTGAGGCACACTGCCATCATCACTATCAGGAACACAGGTGTGGCTATATGTGTGATCTGGGCCTTCAGTTCAGTAAATGTCATCACTCAAGTTTTATTGATGTTAAATTATCAGTTTGAAGACCTTATGAGCATGCAGATGGCAGACTTTTGTGGCAAAGACAGTATGATGCTTGATCAAATATCAGACCTTTATGAAAAAGCCTACACTGGTTTTCTGTTTGTTTCAGCCGGTATGGCAGTCACTTGTTCCTATGTTGGTGTGATGATAGCAGCCAGGTCAGCCTCCACAGACCAAAGTTCAGCCAGTAAAGCTCGTAAAACACTGCTGCTGCATCTGCTGCAGCTGTGCCTCAATCTCTCTTCAACTATACACAACCCATTACTGTTCTTTATCTCCAAAATAGTAGACAGGATCATATTTGTGCGCATCCAGATTGTTATTTATTTTTGTATTATCATCCTTCCCCGATGTCTGAGTGCTCTTATCTATGGAATCAGAGACCAGACCATCAGACCTGTTCTCATGTACCATCTATGCTGCCAGTGGAGATGCTTCCCTTTACGCTCAGTTGTTCCAATCAAGGCTAAAATCATAGTTGTCACTTAATAAATCTGCATATATTCAACTACCTAGAGAATAGAAAAGTCAAGTGTGTTCCTGATGCTATTGTGATCTGTTATATATAAATATATTATGATCTGTTACATAGAAATGTACACTGAAATAAAATAATGTGGCTGACAGTATTATGCCCCCCTTGACTTGAATTGTACATAGTAATCACATAGTGTCTTTTTACTAGGACTGAGTGCAGACTGCACTCCCATAGCCGTAACATTAGACTGCAGGGAGTTAGAGAGTCAGTTAAAGCACATCACTGAAATTACTGCAACCTTGAATTTTCATTCAAGAGATAAAGTCTACTAATAGAATTAGAAGATTTTTTAAGTAAGAAAATGTAATCAAGCAGAAGAGAAAGTCAAACAGAGGACGTGTAATAATTAAGTCACAAGAAGATATGACATGACATCTGACTTCTAACAACTCATTTTCTCATATTGACAACAGAATAGTTTTTCAGTCATAGTTTATACACACAATTGAAAGTTGTTAGCAAACTTGTGCACGAACTAGTTAACAACACTAACACCTGCCATAACAAAATATGTACGAATCATTTCCTTGCACAGCATCAGGAAATTAAACCAGTAGAGCATGAGGGCCGAATTACCTCACACAATTTGCCATTTCATATTACCTTTAACAAACACTGGCTGTTAAAGGGTCAGTTCAGCCAAATTCCAAAAAGAAAAAAAAAAGTATTTTCTTACTTATCCATTTGCTATGTAGCCATGGAAATACCTTTATTTGCCCAGATTCTCAGATATGTGATAACTTTTCATCGGAGGAAAACGTTGACAGTTTGTTGCAGATGATTCTGGAAAGTGGTGTTGCTATTCAGTTCTTTAAAAGTAATTTTACAATGCTCTGAGAACTACATACAAAATTTAACTCATCTCCGTTGTGATGGGGCGGAGGCAGAAATCACAAAACTTTCTGCACAGGTAGATATCACCGGAGGGAAAATATGTTTTTGTGATTTAGCTGAACCCACCCTTGATATTTATCATGCAGTCTTTACCATGACTGCATGTTATCATTAAATATTAGCATTTTGACATGTTCACATTCAGCAGGGAACCATGACAACCATTTTAGTATTCCAACATACAAGCTACTGAAGTGAAGTAAAGTGAACATGTAACACAGGATAATGCCCCTGCCCATATATGTTTACATTTAAAACATAAATTACTAAGAGAAACACCAGAGAAAAAATATTAAGTTAAAAACAGTTTCAGAGTTTGCAAATTAATTGCAATTTTTTCTTTGTAGTTTGAAAAATGAGAATAGTTCAGACAATTGCGTGATTTTTTTCATACAGCACCAAGGCCAAAACCTTAGTTGGGTTTTTGTCCTGTCTCCATGTTTTGTCTTGTCATTTCCTTTTTTATTTTGAAAAGTTATTCCCCTCGTTTCAGGTCACTTGCCTGTCCTCATGTGTCTGTCTGATTACCCCAAGTGTAGCCACCTGTTCCCTCACCTGTTCCCCATTCCCCCGTCAGTTCTATCTGTGTATTTAAGTCCTGGTTTTCTGTTCTGTCCTTGTTGGTTCATTTCGTTTCATGTACATGTTCCTTGTCCATGTGCCAGATCTTGTTTATGTCGAGTTTTGCCTTGCCAACCAAAAGAGGACCCAGCAGAGGTGAGGCCAGTCTTCTTCCTCCTAATCCACCCAAACGATGCAGACGGTGAGGAGATGATGGACTTCTTTCGATCTGTCCATAAATAAGATCGTGCGCTGGCAAAGATGTTGATGATGGGCCACTGGGAGTCTGTGGAGCGTGAGCTCCTGCTCTCGGTTGGCTCCAGTGGCCCCCCAGCTCCTCAGCTCTTGTCACAGGCCTTGTCACAGCCCATGCCTGAGCCCATGCCACCGCTCTTGCCACAGCCCATGCCACCACTCTTGTCACAGCCCATGCCTGACCCCTTGCCACAGCCCATGCCACCGCTCTTGCCACAGCCCATGCCACCACTCTTGCTACAGCCCATGCCACTACTCTTGCTACAGCCCATGCCACAGCCCATGCCAGACCCCTTGCCACAGCCCATGCCACCGCTCTTGCCACAGCCTCCTGTTTAGGGGATATGCCTCATATTGACCTGTATGGAGAGATTTCAGTGTCTGGGAGAAATGCATACCTAGGTCCGGTAAGAAGGATAGATCACAGATGGTGGACTTCTTTCGATCTGTCCATAAAAAAGATCACGCGCTGGCGAAGATGTTGGTGGACCACTGGAAGTCTGTGGAGCATGAGCCCCCCAGCTCCTCAGCTCTTGCTACAGCCCATGCCTGAGCCCATGCCACCGCTCTTGCCACAGCCCATGCCACCACTCTTGCCACAGCCCATGCAGGACCCCTTGCCACAGCCCATGCCACTGCTCTTGCCACAGCCCGTGCCACCACTCTTGCCACAGCCCATGCAGGACCCCTTGCCACAGCCCATGCCACTGCTCTTGCCACAGCCCATGCCACCGCTCTTGCCACAGCCCGTGCCACCACTCTTGCCACAGCCCATGCAGGACCCCTTGCCACAGCCCATGCCACCGCTCTTGCCACAGCCCATGCAACCGCTCTTGCCATAGCCCATGCCACCACTCTTGCTACAGCCCATGCCACAGCCCATGCCTGAGCCAATGCCACCGCTCTTGCCACAGCCCATGCCTGAGCCAATGCCACCGCTCTTGCCACAGCCCATGCCACCGTTCTTGCCACAGTCCATGCCAGACCCCTTGCCACAGCCCATGCCACCGCTCTTGCCACAGCCCATGCCACCGCTCTTGCCACAGCCCATGCCACCGCTCTTGCCACAGCCCATGCAACCACTCTTGCCATAGCCCATGCCACCGTTCTTGCCACATCCCATGCCACCACTCTTGCTACAGCCCATGCCACAGCCCATGCCTGACCCCTTGCCACAGCCCTTGCTGGAGCCCATTCCACACCCCGTGCCTCACCGCCAGCCTCCAGAAGGGTCTTGCCTTCACTGCCGGACTCCTGGCTAGGGGACAAGCCTCATATTGATCTGTATGGAGAAATTTCAGTGTCTGGGAGAAATGCATACCTAGGTCCGGTAAGAAGGATAGATCAAAGATGGTGGACTTCTTTCGATCTGTCCATAAATAAGATCCCGTGCTGGCGAAGATGTTGATGGTGGGACACTGGAAGTCTGTGGAGCGTGAGCTCCTGCTCTCAATGGCCCCAGTGGCCCCCCAGCTCCTCAGCTCTTGCCACAGGCCTTGCCACAGCCCATGCCACCGCTCTTGCCACAGCCCATGCCACCACTCTTGCCACAGCCCATGCCACAGCCCATGCCACCGCTCTTGCCACAGCCCGTGCCACCACTCTTGTCACAGCCCATGCCTGACCCCTTGCCACAGCCCATGCCATCGCTCTTGCCACAGCCCATGCCACCACTCTTGTCACAGCCCATGCCTGACCCCTTGCCACAGCCCATGCCATCGCTCTTGCTACAGCCCATGCCACTACTCTTGCTACAGCCCATACCACAGCCCATGCCAGACCCCTTGCCACAGCCCATGCCACCGCTCTTGCCACAGCCCATGCCGCCACTCTTGCCACAGCCCATGCCTGAGCCCAGGCCACCGCTCTTGCCACAGCGCATGCCACCGTTCTTGCCACAGCCCATGCCAGACCCCTTTCCACAGCCTATGCCACCACTCTTGCCACAGCCCATGCATGTCTCTGCGCCTGGGTCCTGCTGTGACCGTACTGGCAAAAACAGAAAAATCAACAATTAGGAGTCAGTTATTGAAAAAGATTATTAAAAAATGTACAGTGAATGTTTATGTTCCATAAAATGCCGTCTGATGTTTTTGTTTTTAATGTGAACATTCATTATATTGTTACTGTTACAATTTAATAATACAACAAAACCTATAAATGAGATATGGTTGATTGATCTGAACAAGTTTCAACATTTGAGGTCATAGGAGCAGTCACATCCATGGCACTGGCCCTTTGGCTGTGGTATAATTCCTGCTCTGTGGTAGAGATATAAAACTTTTTGAACTTGAACTGTTCCCTTCAAAGAGACTGTCATCTTTTGATGTCACTGTACTGTTTGCCAGCACCTCCAATAGTGGCTAAAACAGGACCTCAGCTGACAAATTAGAACCAACCTGAACTTCTAGAGCTGTGCTGTGACAGCATGTTTGTGAACATATGGGATTTTATTAACAAACTATATAAACAGCCCTTGTAGCTAACTTGCATATGTCCTGTAGTGCCAACTATAAGCCTGTTGTACTTGGATATAAACAAGGACAATATGTCTTTAAGCTCTTAATACTTATTCAGCCCCTATTTCTTGTTCCACTTTGGGACATGCAACTCTTGTTGGATGGGTTTTTACAACCTCCTTCTATCCTGTAGAACTGATGGGGTTGAATTTTTGTCCTTCACAGAGGACAAGGAGGAAACTTTTTTGACTCATCTTTGTAAAGAAAGATCATCATGCTTTCATTCAGGTCATGCGTTATTCATCCACAGACCCTCTTTTCACATGTTTATCATGATAAAACATCAATAACAAGAACTACTCATAATTCTATCATGTTGTATGACGTAATTCCTCTAACATTATTTACTAATTCCCTGGTCCATGTCATCATGTCTCCCATAACGGCAGCATTTTTTACAACACTATTGCTTACATGTGAAGGTGTCAGGTGAAGTGGGTGTGAGGACTGAGCTCATATAGTCTGTGAACACAGACAAACACTGCAGAACAGCACTGCCGACACTGAGACAAACAAGGCCTCTAATCTACTGACTGTCTGCACAGGATAAATGTATGTGGATGATTCAGAGTTTTGCAGGTCAACTCAACAACAGGTATCTGTGCTCCAAATTTGAAGGATCTTCACTCTTATGGGAACACAAACTGTATAAGATTCATTGTGCCTTTTTACTCCACTAACATCAACAGTTTTATATTTTTATTACAGGATTCTCTAACATGTTGTACACTAATCAGTCTCAGACCAACATCACTGTTGGACTGCAGTATCAGGAGCTACTGGGAACAGTGTTGTTTGCCATTCTGACATCAGTACCATGCTGTGTGTTTCTTTCCATTAATGGGACCATGTTATTCACTTTGAGGAGTAAACCTGTGTTTCGAGAGACCTCCCGTTATATTCTTCTGTATAACCTCCTTTTTGCAGACACTGTACAATTGGCACAGAGTCAATTAATGTACCTTATGGCTGTTTGTAGATTAAGGATGACATATCCTGTGTGTGGTTTTCTCACCATGATTGCCAGTCTCACAAATAAAATCTCTCCTCTCACACTCGTGTTGATGTCTCTGGAGAGATATGTAGCTGTGTGCTACCCACTGAGGCACACTGCCATCATCACCATCAGAAACACAGGCATGGCTATTATTGTGGTTTGGGCATTTAGTTCAGTAAATGTCATCACTCAAGTTTTATTGATGTTAAATTTTTATTTTGAAAACCCAGAGATCCAGAAGATGGCAGACTTTTGTGGCAAACACAGTGTGAGGATTGATCCAATATCAGATGTTTATGATTTAGCCTACACTTGTTTTCTGTTTGTTTCAGCCGGTATGACAGTAACTTGCTCCTATATTGGTGTGATAGTAGCAGCCAGGTCAGCCTCCACAGACAAAGCTTCAGCCCGTAAGGCACGTAACACACTGCTGCTGCACATGGTGCAGCTGGGCCTCAATCTTTCCTCAACTATTCACAACCCATTGCTCACAGCTATCTCAAAAATCCTAGACAGGATAACAAGTGTGCGCATTCAGATTGTCCTTTATTTGTGTATTATCATCCTCCCCAGATGTCTGAGTGCTCTTATCTATGGAATCAGAGACCAAACCATCAGACCTGTCCTTGTATACCATCTATGTTGTCAGTGGAGACGCTCACCGTTACTCTAAGTTGTCCCACCCAAAGCTAAAATCTGCTTACTTATCACTTTCTAAAAAATGCTTTAATTTATTCTACATTTAAGTAGACAATGTGTAGTGTATCAATTTTTATAAAAGTAAAATATGATTTTCTTGATGCTATTTATGACTTACAGTATATAGATACATTCATTAAAACAAAATAATGGCATTAACACACTCCAAAAAAAATTATTATTCCTGCACCTGATGAACTGAAAAAATCCTCCTTCTCTGCCTCTGTGCACTGCGTGTTGGCACCTTTATAGCACCTGTTCATGTTTTTCTCTCCTTTTCTCTCCTTAGCCTGTGACCGTCTGCAACTGTAATTGCAGACAGTCACAGGCTGTCTTCCTTTCGATGTTTAATAAAGGTACACCTGGACCTGACTTCAAAAACACTTCAAATACTTCTCAATGTTTTGCTGTGCGACACATCTGCGGGTGTTTTGTTTTGTATTTTTCATACAAAAGCTTTTTTATACATGAATTAGTTGAAAAACACTGGGCATTATAAGTTTTTAACAGTTTAGCAATGACGTGGGCTTTATTTGGGTTAATAAATGGATGTATTATCTTCATATTTTTGATAATTCATGTTTGATATAAGCATAGCATCATCTCACAAGAATACACGTTGTTCAGCATGAGAGCTGAGAAGCAACACATGAGGATAGAAATGTGCAGAAATAACACTTTTGAATAAGTTTGCTTTTATGTTGGCATGTATATTCTATAATGCTCATGTTGATAAAGAGTTCAGTGATTTAGAGCCTCTGTTAACCTCACAGAGATTTGATGAGGACTGTCAGCAACTGTTTGGCATCCTTGAGTGAGCATTAACATTGGCCTTCTGCAGCCACTGGAAACTGAAGGAAAGTTCATCAAATGGACTTAAAAGTTAAAAATTCAAATTGTTAGATTATCTACGAGAAGCTGTACTTTTGCTGATCATCTTTTTCTGTGTTGTTTATCCAAATAAAATGTTGCACATCAATATTGACAAAGTGTGTTTCTGACAAATGATGCATATGTCTTGTATTAAAGTGTAACTACACCTGTAGGTCTGACCCTAACTCCCAGTGCATAATTTTGAAAATTGCTGAAAAAGTGGGCAAAGGGCTGAGAGGGGGGCCGGGAGGGACTGAAGAGAGGAGAGGGAGGGGAGGGGGAGCGTGGCTGTGTAAGGCAGGAGGGCAGGAGTTTCTTAATGACATATAATTGTAATAATAATAAGAAGAGGAAAACAAATAGTGCAATGACATTTAAACTGGCCAGAAGTCCGAGCTGGCAATGACAAACACAACAGAAATCCTCCTGACATCTTGCCCTGCAGCTCTTTGAGGGCACAATATATAATTTCTACTCCAAGTGTCTCAGTCAAAACAATAACAAAAGACGGAGTGTGATGACGGTGTGAAGCAGCAAGGGATGATGGGAGTTGTTGTCTTGGTTGTTAAACCAGCAGCTTCAGTGGGATAGGATTACTCCAGTGTTGATGGTTCAGGATGTTTTTACCTGCAGAGGTCTCCTCCTCTCCAGAACAAACAGACCCACTGATTACAGGTAAAAACACTGAATGAAGCAGTTTCAGCTAAAAAATCAGTGTTTCTCCACCATGTTGGGCGAGCAGCGGACTTCTGGAGGGGCCGAACTGCTGCTAACGTTTACCCAGTTAATTTCTCTGATAACTTAAGATCCAGACGTCCAATGACTAAAATCCTTTTTGGGCTAAAAGATCAAGTTAAAAACCAGCTAAATTTATCATGAAAATGTGGCTTCAAACTGAATAAAAGTCCATTTTGAACAGTTTGTGTGGAAACAGAGGGAAACAGCTAGCCTGCACTGATTAACATGTTACATCTCGTTTGTTTAATCTGGACAGAAAAAGCTTAAAAGTGGTGAATTCTCTGCTGCCGACTGAAAACTATTAATCAGATCCAGCTCTCTCAGATGGGAGGAGTTGGACTTCAGAGTTGAGGCCAGAGAAGCACAGCTGATCTCAAACTGCAGTTAATCAATCTGAATAAAAATAAATGATGTAGATAAAAAAAATCCTTTTAAATATGACACAAAGAGTCAAAATTTGTTCTTGGATCAATTGCAATTTCAGACTTTGTCATTAAGTTGAAAGCAGGAATTTAACCGTAGTTTAACAACAGACGATTTTTCAAAATCCATTCAGAGTATACAAAGTGGAAAAACACCGGATGGCTTTTACAAGCCAGGAGGATGATTGCATTACTACGGAAAGTCAAGATTCGAGGACACTTTAATCATCTCTGTCAGGAGAAAACTGTCTTGGATAAAGGGAATGGATATAATAAAAGGAACTTGAGGAACTATTAGAGCACCTGATGTATGAATATGAGTGGTTATAGTTTTAATGAACTATATAGACCTCCAGGTGTAATGTTTTCATGGCCAAGTTTAAAACAGTCAAAAACAAAAACACTCACAAAACCACAAGAGAGCAAATATAATTGACACTAATTCTAATAATTACTCCAAGTTGGGTAGATGCTGTTAACATGATGACATGGATCAGTGCATCATGTGTATCATATGTGTCACGTGATTGTGTAATGTAAAATGAATGTGAGGAGAGAGCTTATAAACAATATACGAGGGCAGACAAAACCTGCAGACCAGCTCTGCTCACAGGGATGTAAGCATGTTCTCTAACCTGCTGACATATATGTGAATGAATTTGAGTTTTGCATGTGAACTAAGTGTTATTTTCTGCTCTAAAGATGACATATCTTCATTGTTCTAGGAATACAAACAAGAATAGTTTGGTTTTTGCAGTCCTAATCAAAACATTAATATTTTGTATGTCTCTTGGATGCTTTTCTAAAATGTCAAATGCTTCTCAGTTGCTGACCACCACTGTTGGACGGGGGTTACTGGAAAGAGTGATGTTTTCCACTCTGACTACTTTACCATGCTGTGTGTTCCTTGTCATTAATGGGACTATGTTATTCACCTTGAGGAGTAAATCTGTGTTTTGTGAAACTTCACGTTATATTCTTCTGTATAACCTGCTATTTGGAGACACTGTACAGATGGCACTGAGCCAGTTACTGTACATTATTGCTGCTTTTAGATTAAGGCTGACATATCCTGTATGTGGTGTTCTTGTCATGCTCAACAATCTCACAACTGAAATCTCTCCTCTCACACTGGTGGTGATGTCTTTGGAGAGATATGTAGCTGTGTGCTATCCACTGAGGCACACTGCCATCATCACCACCAGAAACACAGGGCTGGCTATCATGGTAGTTTGGATGTTCAGTTCATTAAATGTCTTCATTCGAGTTCTTTTGCTGTTACAATTTCCATTTCAAGACCTGGAGAGTGAACAAATGAAAGGTTTTTGTGCCAAAGAAAACATGCTGCTTGGACCAATGTCTGATCATTATAACAAAGCCTACACTTATTTTCTGTTTATATCAGCTAGTGTGGCAATCACTTCTTCCTATATTAGTGTGATAGTAGCAGCCAGGTCAGCCTCCACAAATGAATCTTCAGCCCATAAGGCTCGTAACACACTGCTGCTGCATCTGGTGCAGCTGGGCCTCAGTCTTTCCTCAACTTTACACAACCCATTTCTCATAGCTATCTCAAAGGTCTTAGACAGGATAGTATTGGTGCGTATTCAAATTGTTATTTATGTGTGTATTGTCATCTTTCCCAGATGTCTGAGTGCTCTCATCTATGGTATCAGAGACCAAACCATCAGATCCATCCTTGTATACCATCTATGCTGTAGACTGCAACTGAAAACCAAGGTTGAGGTCTCACCTTAAGATATATGGGATGTATCTTGAAGGATATGTTCATATTTTTCAAATCTGTCTTAAACAATAGTCACATTCCCATAACTACAGTTTGTGATTACTGTAATCCTTTGTGATCCCTTCCTAATGCAATTCAAATGTTAAAGATGGATGACTAAATCTAGAGTCTTCATTCAGAACAAAAATACATTCTGTAGTTTAGCTGAAGCTAATATGAGGTCTGAGTTAAATCAAGTGCTTATCTTCCAAGTTAGTCTTTTCAGAACAAGATTCCCTGGACAGTGGGGTGATTTATAGAATGACGTTTTGTACAGAATCATTATTTTTAAATTTTATTTAAATATGGAATATGAAGTGAGAGGAATTTATCTTAAAATGTTGAAGTGGGATTTTGTGCACTTGATATTTATGGTTGATGTTACATAAATACTTCTGTTAAATAAAATAAAATAATGTGATTTACCATTTAACCTTTAATAGATTTTATATATGACAATTAGAATAAAGGACAGAAGAAGAACAGAGGACATGCTGTAATTCAAAAGTGAATAAAGACAACCTCTTCATATCAGAGTTGATTTCTGGACAAGCAGTGCCTCTTATTATTTCAAGACTGACAGAATTTCATTAATCTTACTCATAAGATCTGTTTTTTTGGTATGTGGTTCTCTGGTTAGCTTTATTTATGTATTTATTTACAAATTCAAAATATACAGTAAAATATGAAGAGAATTAAAAATTAAGACCCTACTTTAATTCATGATGTGTGTCCTTTTGTTACACAATACAAATATACACAGAGTACATAATTAACACTGCAAAGTCTTTCAACAGTCAGTACAGTACCAACAGTACGAAACAAGACAGAACATTTCCAGACCTTCATCCTCTCCCAGCCCATCCTCACCCAACTCAGGTCATGAAAACACATAAGGAAAAAAAATACCAATAACAAAAGGTAGAGGGTCAGAAAAATGGTACAAGAAGACATAGGGAAAAGACATTTGGGGATGAGGAATAGAGTTGTTCAATCTCTTAACTTTAACATAATATAGAACTTAATCCATCAGTTGTGCTTCTATTTCAGGAAAATCAAATATCTGGCCGGTAAAGTTGTGAAGGCCAGGGCTTACCACATAGCAACAGGGAGCCCAGTACTAGGTGGAGTAACATAGATTACTGATAAAGAGTTAGGAGCAATGACTACAACATAAGCCCAGTTTACGGTTTCAGATATGTTGGACCTGAAGGTTATTAACTTAGGACAACCCCAGGCTATGAGATTAGCAGGGGGTTGTTTGAACCCATTGCAGGCATCAGTGACATTAGGGTGTATTTTGGCCAGTCTGGCGTTAGTATGTTGGATTCTGTGTAGAATTTTGCATTGAATTAGCCCATGATGGGCGCATATGGACCAAGTCTAGAATACGGTCCCACTGTTCATTAGATAAGTTTGTTCTCAGATGTTTGTTCTCCTGTTATTATTAATTCTTATTAATAATTTTATTGATGTTAATGATTAAGAATTATTTGATAATCATTAATTATTGCTGATAGCCTAACTCGTAGCCAGGGCCGGACAAAATGGTGCCCTGTGTGAGGCAGAGTATTACTCATAATTGTGAAATATTAATTTTAGCATAATTTTGGCCATTACCAAAATTCTGTAATCTAAAACTTTAGACTTTATCCAAAAGTCTTTATATTTAACACAACTAGTGATTTTTCAAATCAAATTTAGCAAAGGCAAATAATAACCCAAATCTTGAGTTATTGATAAGTCCTCAGTGTTTCATTAAGAGCTTGGTGTTGCTGCTGGCCATTCAGGTTGAACCTTCTCTGTAGAGATTGTAAGAATTTCAATTCAGCATTTGAATAGCACACATTCAGTGCCAAGCTGTCAGAATTAGCTGTAAATTGAAGGGCTCTCCTTGTTAATTAGAATACAGTGTGCCATCAGCCATGTAACACAGAGAGCTTGTACCTGGCTGTTACTGCCATGCCTGAGTCACCTTTAAGAAACAATCCTCTGACTATTACTGCCCTGTATCCCAGTTAGTGCACGTTGAAATCTGTTGTGCCCACTAGAGCCACTAGACGGTGCCGTAGCTACCCCTCCTCCACAGAGAGCTACTCCCCATAGTGTAGGCCACCTCACTGTTTTACCAGTCACAAGGTGATTGCAGCCATCTTGCTGTTGTCACACACATACACACTCACACCCATACATGTGTATATAGGTACATTTAGCTAGATTAATACTGTGTGTTGTTAAATAAATGGTTTTGGATATACCTGTTGTCTGTTTTAATGTTGCACAAGAATGAGTTTTGCCAACCTCCAAAATCCTTCAACCATAACTAACTACTGATGTGGTGATTTTGTTTATACATATTAAATTAATTACTAATCAAAGTTCCAAATTCATAGGTTAGTACAATTTCAGACTGAATTGCCCATCATTTTCCCTGACTTTGTTATTATTAAATCTTATTAATAATTTTATTGATTTAAATAATTAATAATTATGTTGTTGATGATTAATTATTGCTGATAGCCAAACTTATAGCCACGGCCCAAAACTGTTTGCCACTGCCTTTCATTAAATAGAATAATAATTAATTTCTTACACTGCGCCCTAACCTTTACTCTTGTATTTTAACAGTTTTATTCTATTTTAGCTTGTTTTTATTTTATTTTAGTTCTTTAATGACTGTTTTGTTTGTATTTAAGTGTCCTTACATTGTGTGTTCCTTTTGCACATTATCTCGCCTTTCCTTGTTGCTAAATAAACTTACCTTGCCTAGTTTGGCAATGCCAGGCTAAGAAAATGTATACTTTTATCCTTAATAATTTCCAGCAACTTTTTTTCAGGGGCAGACTGATTATCCACCTTAATGAGGGCTGGACAGGGCCACGGTATTGAATCTCCAGGCAACAGAATATACAATGACATGAACTAGAATACTGAGTAAGAATTGTAGAGGGATTACATCACCCATCACTGTTTGACATTGCTGATCTAGTTACCTTGAGTTACTGAGTGATTTCACATGAAGTGGGTGTGAGGATTGAGACCTTAAAATGCATTTAAGGCCAGGCAAACCCTGCAGATCAGTTCCCCCCACATGGAATCAAGCACAGCTGCTAACCTGCTAACTGTCGGCACAGGGAACATGTATGTGGATTATTTTCTGTTTTACATGTGAACTCAATTTACATTTCTGCAAAGATGATGGGTTTTTACTGTTCTAAGGGTAAAACTGTCTAACTGTGCTTTTGTGTCATAATTGCATCAAAATTTTAATGTTGTTTTGAGATTTAAATGTCTTTTCCAGTTAGTCAAATTTACTGTATAACAGGGTAAAACCCTTCAGTTATATCTCATTTTCACAGGGATCCCATAAATGTCTCTAATATGTCGTATGCAACTAAATCTCAGACCAACATCACTGTTGGACTGCAGTACCGGGGAGCACTGGAAATGGCATTGTCTTCTGCTCCAATTACAGTGTCATGCTGTGTGTTTCTATTCATTAACGGGATCATGCTTTTCACCTTAAGAAGTAAATCTGTGTTTAGAGAGACCTCCCGTTATATTCTTCTGTATAACCTACTTTTTGCAGACACTGTGCAGATGGCACTAAGCCAGTTACTGTATCTACTGTCTGCTTGTAGAATATGGCTGACCTATCCTGTATGTGGTGTTCTTGCAATGCTCGCTGATCTCACAAACGAAGTGTCTCCTCTCACTCTGGTTGTGATGTCTCTGGAGAGATATGTAGCTGTGTGCTACCCACTGAGGCACGCTACCATCATCACCATCAGAAACACAGGTGTGGCTATTGTTGTAGTTTGGGCGTTCAGTTCACTAAATGTTCTCATTCGAGTTCTGTTGCTGTTAGATTTTCCATTTGAAGACCTGGAGAGCCTTCAGATGAAAGACTTTTGCTCTGACATAGCCATGTTTCTTGGTCCAATGTCTGATCTTTATAACAAGGCCTTCACTGGTTTTCTGTTTCTATCAGCTGGTGTGACTGTAACTTGTTCTTATATTGGGGTGATGATCGCAGCCAGGTCAGCCCATACAGACAAAGCTTCAGCCCATAAAGCTCGTAAGACGTTGTTGCTGCACTTGGTGCAGCTGGGCCTCAGTCTTTCCTCAACTATACATGACCCATTGCTTATTGCCATGGCAAAATTCCTAGACAGAGTAGTACTTTTGCGCATCCAGAGTGTTCTTTATGTATGCGTTATCCTTCTCCCAAGATGTCTGAGTGCTCTGATCTATGGTATCAGAGACCAGACCATCAGACCCATCCTCATGTACCATCTATGCTGTCGATTGAAAGTGTCAAGGCTGGGATCTCACCCTACGTGACACTGAATTATTTATTTAATTTAAACACAGAATAAAATAATGTAGTATTCCAGCGGTACTTCATATCCTAACTAAATTATCTATATTCTGCACATACTTTATTTGAGTTCATTGTTTTTTAATTGTTGGCAACTGCAATAAGCAGAAGTAATTGGAATATTTGAGTCCCAACACTCAAAAATGTGTTCTTCTTGTTCCTGCACTTTGATGTTTCACCTTCAGTTTGAAAAATGATGTATGTGCAGTTTGTTTTCACGTTCATCTCCTCAAAGTATAAATAAATATGATTTATTTAGGTATCTTATTATGAGCATGATTTATGACACCACAACTAGTTTGTCAGACAGTTGTGGTCCAATATGCAATTTGCACAAGTGTGATGTGGAAACTAGAAGCCTGCAGTGCACAAACACTGAGAATGCTCTTTACAGTGAAGGAGGAGACATCTTGTGTAAAGCAGGAAAACTTCTGAAATTTGAAATATTTGCATATTCATATTCAATAGAGAGAAGTAGTAGATGTCATTTTTAAAAATATACTGTATATATTTACTATATTTTAATTTTTAATTGTGAATTTTATGTTCATATTTACATCACCTGTCTTTTGTGATAGTTGTGTTTTTCTCATGCATTGTCTTGGTACTTTAGTTTTATCTTACCCTCTAACTTTGTTGTTATGTTTATTGTTATGCGCAACAACACCAAGGTTGCATTAATAAATTGGCAATACATCTCTTTCTGATTCTGATTTTAAGGACTTTTTAATAAAGCATTTATATTTTTTGTGGAAAAACAATTCAGACACAAATATTATTCAAAGTAAATGATTCTTCTCTGCATTAACACGCATCTAGAGGAGCTCTTTAAAGAAATGCAAGTGATGGGTTAAATATTGTAGATTTATTGTCTATATAAAGTTCATTTAAGGTGGTAATTCCATTTTTACCCCAGATATTAGTCTTTCCATTGATAGACAAATTAATACATACAATTATTACATATCATAATAAATATGATTACGCCTGTTGAGAGAGTAAAGTTAAATGTCAAGCAGTGTAAATAAATGTCTAAACTGAATCTAAATTTTAAAGGAACATTCAACAAATGAGATGAATTTGTATTTTGATTCACAACATTTGAAACATAACCATGTTTCCTCTGCTGCTTATTAAATATTAAAAATCCCGACAATGAAAAAAAAGTTTTGCTCTAGAGAACAGAGGCCAACTGTCAGTGTGACTGTTTTAATGATGTTGACGGAAAACAGGATTCAACTGTGTATTTGTGACATGACCTTGCAAACTGAATATAACCCTCATTTAGAGTGTCAGATGCATGTATTTACATGGTTGAAGTTTCATGTTCAATCTAATCTTTTATCCTATTCTGTGATTTCAACCTGAGATAATTCATTTATACAATATCACAAACTGTACCAACAAACTCTTGAAGCCAATTTCACAAGAAACAATCCTCATTTTGTTATTTTGGAAACTTATCAGGCTGTGCTCTAATAAATCTACCAAGCTCTCTGATACAACAGATACTCAGCTGCTTATTCAGGCATTACACTAGTAATGTAATAAAGTGATGGGAGACGAAATCCACAGTCCTTGTTTTATGCAAAAAGTTAATCAAAACTTTATCTTAAACAATTTTTCTATGGTCTACTGTAGAAAATGTATTCAATACAATACATTAGAATTATAACTTTGGCTTGGTATTGCAACAGGAATATACATTTCTTTCTTTATTATTACGCCACTTAAACCTTAAATTTGAAAAAAAAAAGAATAGCACTCAAATTTGATGAAATGTAAAAATTAACCCCCAACATGCCAAAATGTGTTCTCCGGCACCACTTAGGTAAATAATATGGCTGCCATAACCCATAGGAATGTCATAGAGAGATCAAACCCAAACTCAATTATTCGTCTCATCAATACCTACAAATCATATGCTGACACCCCTGACCTAAATCCAACAGGAAGTCTGCAAATAGCCCTTCAAAATAAGAAAGACCCCCGAAGAAATGCTACCTCCTCCGAGGGTGTTAATGGAACCATCTTCAACATTTAATACATGACTGTGCTGAAAAAAAGTTGTAAAAACCTTGTTATAACTCGAGCGGTTTGGATTTTATAAGTCCTCAAAGTTGCAGTGCCACATCACCCTTACAATGTAAAGCAATGGCGAGGCATGAACTTTGTGTCAAACAGAGGCGTCTGACATTGAAACTATAAGCCTGACCACTTTCAAACCTGAATCAATGGATTCGCCATGAAATTTCCTACTAACAAAATGTAAGATTTGGCCAAGGTCATGGGATTTATGAGGAGATTTCACAAAAAGTGTACTCTAAAATTCTTCTAGCTTAGTTTTCTAGCTTTGAGATGAAGTAGGCGTAAAAGAAGGAGATACCATTTGATGAGGAGAGGAACTGGTGCCACAGTTTAAGTTCCATCACGACAACTGAGAGCTCCTAGAAATATGGATGGCTGAGTTCAACCATGGTTGCCCAAAAGTTTGACATCAGGAGATGACTCCGGGACTACAGAAGCTTGCTGGTAAATGTCGAACAGCTCGTCATTCAAGGCGTTGAGAAGGATCCCCTAATGAGTGTTTAAGGTATGTTTAAGCTGATCGATAGACAAGTGAGTCTGTCACAGGTCAAGTGAAAACTGAGAAAGGGGAAAGAAACTTTTAAGGCTATATTCAGACCAACTCAGGCAGTGCTGTGAAAATGCCAGTCCTCCCATTCATTTAAATGGGAGTAGTGCCTTTCAGCGGCAGGTGTTTTGGCTGCAGCAGCGCCAAACATGATCTCGCCATGCCTTGTTAATGAAATGTGCTCTGCCTAGAATGGCAATGCCAGGCTTAGAAATCCTAAATACTTTCCAACAACCGTAACAGCAGTTGTATAAGAAGAAAGTTGTTGTTCATTAGACTTTCAGCTTTGTATCTTACAGTCAGGCCAGCAGGGAATGTGGACAGCAGAAAAGACTATATAATAATAATATACATGGTTATGTGCTGGACCAGCCACTTCAAAACAGCCTGTTTTTATTCGAATCCCAGACTTTTTGTCAGAGGAAGACTGATTATCCACCTTAGTGAGGGCTGGACAGGGCCTCTGTATTGAATCTCCAGGCAACAGAATATACAATGACATGAACTAGAATACTGAGTAAGAATTGTAAAGGGATTACATCACCCGTCACTGTTTAATATTACAGATCTAGTTACCATACTTACATGTCATTATATCACATGAAGTGGGCGTGAGGATTGAGATCTTAAAATGCATTTAAGGCCAGGCAAACCCTGCAGATCAGTTCCCCCCACATGGAATCAAGCACAGCTGATAACCTCCTAACTGTCGGCACAGGGAACATGTATGTGAATTATTTTCTGTTTTACATGTGAACTCAATTTACATTTCTGCAAAGACGATGGGTTTTTACTGTTCTAAGCGTAAAACTGTTTAATTGTGCTTTTGTGTCATAATTGCATCAAAATTTTGATGGTTTGTTTTTAGATCTTTATGTGTTTTCCAGTTAGTCAAATTTACTGTATAACAGGATAAAAGATGACTTATCTAATTTTCACAGGGGTCCCATAAATGCCTCTCTAATATGTCATATGCAACTTCATCTCAGACCAACATCACTGTTGGACTGCAGTACCGGGGAGCACTGGAAATTGTGTTGTTTTCTACTCCAATTACAGTGCCATGCTGTGTGTTTCTTGTCATTAATGGGATCATGCTTTTCACCTTGAGAAGTAAATCTGTTTTTAGAGAGACCTCCCGTTATATTCTTCTGTATAACCTACTTTTTGCAGACACTGTGCAGATGGCGCTAGGCCAGTTACTGTATCTACTGTCTGCTTGTAGAATATGGCTGACCTATCCTGTATGTGGTGTTCTTGCCATGCTCGCTGATCTCACAAATGAAGTGTCTCCTCTCACACTGGTGGTGATGTCTCTGGAGAGATATGTAGCTGTGTGCTACCCACTGAGGCACGCTACCATCATCACCACCAGAAACACAGCAATGGCTATTGTTGCAATTTGGGCGTTCAGTTCACTAAATGTTCTCATCCAAGTTGTTTTACTGTTAGATTTTCCATTTGAAGACCTGGAGAGCCTTCAGATGAAAGACTTTTGCTCTGACATAGCCATGTTTCTTGGTCCAATGTCTGATCATTATGACAAAGCCTTCACTTTATTTCTGTTTCTATCAGCTGGTGTGGCTGTAACTTGTTCCTATATTGGGGTGTTGATAGCAGCCAGGTCAGCCTCCACAGACAAAGCTTCAGCTCATAAAGCTCGTAACACACTGCTGCTGCACTTGGTGCAGCTGGGCCTCAGTCTTTCCTCAACTGTATATGACCCATTGCTTATTGCCATGGCAAAATTCCTAAACAGAGTAGTACTTTTGCGTATCCAGAGTGTTCTTTATGTATGTATTATCCTTCTCCCAAGATGTCTGAGTGCTCTGATTTATGGCATCAGAGACCAGACCATCAGACCCATCCTCATGTACCATCTAAGCTGTAGACTGAAACTGCCAAGGCTGGGATCTCACCCTACGTGACATTGAATGACATTGAGAGCTCCATTTCTTTCAAATTTAAACACAGAATAAAATAATGTAGTATTGCAACAGTACTTTATATCTTTTCTGAATTTTCTATATTCTGCACATACTTTATTTGAATTCATTGTTTTTTAATTGTTGGCAATCGCAATAAGCAGAATTAATTTTAATATTTGTTTACATTTTAATGTATTTAAACACTTCAATCTAAATCAACAGAGCCCCAATACTCTTGTAAAAACTTAAAGTCCCCCTCCACTCATCTTCACCTTGAAGAATGATGTATGTGCAGTTTGTTTTCACATTCGTCACATTCATTCAAAGTTTCTCTGTGCTCTGAATATAAATAAAAATGAATTATTAAGGTATCTTATTACGAGCATAATTTATGACACCACAACTAGTTTGTCAGACAGTTGCGGTCCAATATGCAGTTTACACAAGTGTGATGTGGAAACTCGAAGCCTGCAGTGCACAAACACTGAGAATGCTCTTTACAGTGAAGGAGGAGACATCTTGTGTAAAGCAGGAAAACTTCTGAAATTTTAAATATTTGCATATTCATATTCAATAGAGAGAAGTAGTAGATATCAGTTTTTATATGTATACTGTATATATTTACTATATGTTAATTTTTACTTGTGAATTTTATGTTTATATTTATAATCACCCGTCTTTTGTGGTAGTTGTGTTTTTCTCATGCATTGTATCAGTACAGTCAGAGTTTTATTTTACCCTCTAACTTTGTTGTTATGTTTTGTTTATTGTTATGCACAACAACACCAAGGGAACATCAATAAATTGACTTTTAATAAAGAAATTGTATTTTTTGTCGAAAAACAATTTAGACACAAATATTATTCAAAACAAATGATTCTTCTTTTTATTTAACACACAGAGGAGATCTTTAAAGAAATGTAATTGATGAGTTTTCAATTAAATGTTTAAATATTGTGGATTTATTGTCTATATAAAGTTCATTTAAGGTGGTAATTCCATTTTCAACCCTGATATTAGTTGCTCCATCAATAGACAGATACATACAATTATTATATATCATAATACATATGTTTACGCCTGGTGGGAGAGTAAAGTGAAAGGTCAAACAGTGTAAAACAACGTCTAAAATGAATCTTAATTTTAAAGCAACATTCAAAAAATTATGTGACTTTGGATGTTTGGCTCACGATGTTGGAGACATAGCACTTAAAGGTGATGAACCACTTATTTTTCTTCGATTTCAATACATATTTCCTCTATTAACAACTAATAGAGGAAAACTGAGACAAAGGAGATATAAACATTTAAAATGAGCCTTAAATAATCATAGTAGAGAAATGAGGAGGGTATAAGGCATGGTCTTTGTTCCTGAACTTAGTTATAAAAACTTCATTAAGTGTCCTTTCACAATCAAAGGACCACACCATCAACAAGATATGTTCGAATTATTCTATTGAAAGGAAATTGGTGCACGGAATTCACTGCTGGCTTGTAGTGTGCAGTGCTTTGTGGGGAATCCACCGCGACACCCAGGCAGCGACGGACCCCCTTGTACTTCTTCTGTCCTTCGACAGCTGTTCCTGGCATTTGCTGCTGTTTGTTGCTGCTAGTCATGTATCTGTTGTTGATTGTTGTTGTTGTTGCTGTTCTGCTTCTCTGTCCACCCCCCCACTCCCCCCACTCTCTACTCTCTCTCTCTAAACCCAACCAGTCAAGGCAGATGGTCCCCACCCAGAGCTGGTTTCTGCGTGAGGTTTCTTCCCGTTAAAGGGGAGTTTTTCATTGCCGCTGAGTGAGGCTTGAAACGAGTTGGTGTCAGGTGTGATTCCCAGGAACTCGAGGGACATGGAGGGGCCCTCTGTCTTTAGTTAGGATGACCAGGCCAGAAGTGGGTGGGGATGAGAAAGCGGAAATGATAAGTAAATCGTCTAAGAGATGGATGAAAAATGGGATGTTGTGGTTGTTGGAGAGGATCCAGCAGAGGGCTTTGCTTTTGGAACTGAATGTAAGCCTGATGGCAAAGTAGTATGCGCCCCACCAGCGGACGCCAAAGAAACACCAGAAGTTGGGGTGGATCGTGAGGACCTTAAAGGCACTAGTGATGTCGGCCTTTGAGAGCCAAGATCCTTTGCCTGCTAGTTTAATGAGGGCGATGACATGGTTAATGGTTGTATAGTGAAGGGAGAAGTCTCTGCTATTCAATATGCTGTTAATGCTGGGGACTGTGCTTCCATGTGGTGCCGAAAGGTCAATGATGATATACTTTTTGCCAGAATATTTTCTGGTAGCAATGCCAAGAGGGCTGATGCGGAGGGTAGAGGAGGGAGGATGCATGAATGGACTGATCATGAAACCCTCCTTAACCTCTTTGGAGATCAGGAGGTTGACAGCCCCTGGGTTGATCATGACGGACTGGAGATTCTTGCACTCAAAGGAAGCAGAAGGTAATGTAGAGAGTCCTGGGTCGGGGTGAGTAAGAAGTGCTTCAGCTAAGGCGGAAATGTTGATGGGTGTCGATGGATGCTTACCTAGTTTTTGTGAGTTGGGGTTCTGTGGACACACAGGATGGGTATAGCCTCCTCCGCAGAAGGAGCAAATGTGGAGGTAACGGCATTGGGACATGGAACAGCCGGTGTCATTGAAGTTATTACAAATGGTTCAGCCCCCTTGGGGCATGATAGGTCTGCCTTTTTCATCTATTCCATCAGGGAGGGGGAAGATGACAGAAGGGGCTGAAGATGCTGGCTTTGGGGTTACCATTGCTAGTGGGGCCATGGGTGCTAAGTGGGAGAGAATGGGGCCCATTGGTTGAGCATTTTATATCTTGGCATGAGTGGGGATGGAGTAGTATGAGAAGATGCCCCACAAATGGAGCAAGTGAGGGCAACATGGGCAGTGAAGATGCAGCAGAATCGAGTGTGCCCCAGTACGTGGCCTTGTTATATTGGTGCAGGCAGGCGGTGGCTTTGGAGACAAAATGGATGTGATGTTGGTAGAATCATATTACATCACTGAAAAGTGAAAAAGCACAAGCGAACTCGGTGGGGGTGAGCTCTCTGGAACAGTTGGGTGTCCGTCCCTTCAGCCGGGGGCATCAGTTGTCTCTGTCGGAGAACCTGGCTGCTGAGGGTTGGTGGAGGGAGGGCAAGAGGAGGAGCGCGAGGTCAATGTAATTACCATCACTGATCTGTTTGCGGATGTTGTCGGGAACCGGAGTAGGAGGAGAGGTGTGGGCATTATGGTGATGCGTGAGGGGGGTTTGTCTGTGGATAAAGTGAAGTTGCTGGGTGCATGCAGGGAATGGGTTGAGGAAGAATCCTAGAAGTAAAAGAAGGAGGGACCATCTGAGTTATCTGTAAGGGAAGACTAGTGGCCGGCATCCATTTGACGACAGTCCCGATGGACAAGGGCTGCTGGGGCATCCCGGTGCTGGGATCCCCTGCCACCATAGGCCGTTGCATGGTTCGATGCTGAGGTGCGTAGGCTGCAGAGGTAATTGTATGAAATGGGGGATGGGGAGTCCTCCAATGAACTGCAGTTTTGAATGCTGAGTAGGGATGAACCGGGCGGGATGTGGACTGTGGAGTAGACTGAACTTGAAGGAGTATTTGGGCACTGAGGCGGTCTGGACTGGCAGGGGCTTGGGAATTGGTCCTCCTGATTTCAGCTGAAGAGGTCATCATCTGTGTTTTTTGAAGAAAGTTACTTAAAGTGAGTTGTTCAGTCTCAGCGCTGGAGCAGAATGCAAGACCAAAAAAGGGGGAAGAGGTATTTGGTTAATATTTATGAGATTGCCGGAAGGGGTGCAGCTCCTGAAACTTTGCTGTTAGCGTCAATATATTGTGTTTCTTTTGCACTTTATCACAATGCTTTGAACATTTTATGTAAAGCACCTGTTGCTTTGTTGCTGACATGTGCTATATAAATGAACTCACATTGCCCACGTTGGTGTTTGGCTAACAAAGAGTATACTTGTATCCTAAATTATTTCCAGTAACCATAACAGCAGTTGTTGTTAATTAGAGATACAGCTTTGTGTCTTACAGTCAGGCCAGCAGGGAATGTGGACAGCAGGAAAGACTCTAGAACGTACAGTTATGTGCTGGACCAACCACTTCAATACAGCCTGTTTTTATTCAAATCTAAACTTTTTTCAGAGGAAGACTGATTATCCACCTTAGTGAGGGCTGGACAGGGCCTCTGTATTGAATCTCCAGGCAACAGAATATACAATGACATGAACTAGAATACTGAGTAAGAATTGTAAAGGGATTACATCACCCATCATTGTTTAATATTACAGATCTAGTTACCATACTTACATGTCATGATATCACATGAAGTGGGTGTGAGGATTGAGATCTTAAAATGCATTTAAGGCAAGGCAAACCCTGCAGATCAGTTCCCCCCACATGGAATCAAGCACAGCTGCTAACCTGCTAACTGTCAGCACAGGGAACATGTATGTGGATTATTTTCTGTTTTACATGTGAACTCAATTTACATTTCTGCAAAGACGATGTGTTTTTACTGTTCTATGGGTAAAACTGTTTAATTGTGCTTTTGTGTCATAATTGCATCAACATTTTGATGGTTTGTTTTTAGATTTTAAATTTCTTTTCCAGATAGTTATATTTACTGTATAACAGGGTAAAACCCTTCAGATGTCTTATCTCATTTTCACAGGGGTCCCATAAATGCCTCTCTAATATGTCATATGCAACTTCATCTCAGTCCAACATCACTGTTGGACTGCAGTACCGGGGAGCACTGGAAATGGTGTTATCTTCTGCTCCAATTACAGTGCCATGCTGTGTGTTTCTTTTCATTAATGGGATCATGCTTTTCACTTTGAGGAGTAAATCTGTCTTTAGAGAGACCTCCCGTTATATTCTTCTGTATAACCTACTTTTTGCAGACACTGTGCAGATGGCGCTAGGCCAGTTACTGTATCTATTGTCTGCTTGTAGAATATGGCTGACCTATCCTGTATGTGGTGTTCTTGCAATGCTCGCTGATCTCACAAACGAAGTGTCTCCTCTCACACTGGTGTTGATGTCTCTGGAGAGATATGTAGCTGTGTGCTACCCACTGAGGCACGCTACCATCATCACCACCAGAAACACAGGTGTGGCTATTGTTGTAGTTTGGGCGTTCAGTTCACTAAATGTTCTCATCCAAGTTGTTTTGCTGTTAGATTTTCCATTTGAAGACCTGGAGAGCCTGCAGATGAAAGACTTTTGCTCTGACATAGCCATGTTTCTTGGTCCAATGTCTGATCATTATGACAAAGCCTTCACTTTATTTCTGTTTGTATCAGCTGGTGTGGCCGTAACTTGTTCCTATATTGGAGTGATGATAGCAGCCAGGTCAGCCTCCACAGACAAAGCTTCAGCCCATAAAGCTCGTAACACACTGCTGCTGCACTTGGTGCAGCTGGGCCTCAGTCTTTCCTCAACTTTACATGACCCATTGGTTATTGCCATGTCAAAAGTCCTAGACAGAGTAACACGTTTGCGCATCCATAGTGTTATTTATGTATGTGTTATCCTTCTCCCAAGATGTCTGAGTGCTCTGATCTATGGCATCAGAGACCAGGCCATCAGACCCATCCTCATGTACCATCTATGCTGTCGATTGAAACTGCCAAGGCTGGGATCTCACCCTACGTGACATTGAATTATTCAAACATTATTTTTATTTTAAGAAAAATATATTCATTTGAAAGAAATATCAATGTTTTTAATGTCTTTAAAATTTAAATTTTAGAATAGCAACAGTACTTTATATCCTTACTGAATTATTTATATTCTGCACATACTTTATTTGAGTTAATTGTTTTTTAATTGTTGGCCATTGCAATAAGCAGAAGTACTTGACTTGGATGTTTCACATTCACTTTAAAGAATGATGTATGTGCAGTTTGTTTACACATTCATCTGCTGAAAGTTTCTCTGTGCTTTGAGTATAAATTAATATGAATTATATTTGTCAGACAATCGTGATCCAATATGCAATTTATACAACTGTGATGTGGAAACTTGAAGTCGTCAATTCACAAACACTGAGAATGGTCTTTACAGTGAAGGAGGAGACATCTCGTGTCTCTTGTCTATTTAATATTCATATTCAATAGATATATATACATACAAACTGTATATATTTACTATATTTTAATTTTGAATTTTATGTTTATAATTATATAACCCTTCTTTTGTGGTAGTTGAGATTTTCTCATACTCTGTATTGGTACTTGAGTTTTATCTAACCTTCTAACTTTGACTGTTATGCACAACAACAGCACAGTTATGTAATAAATTGGCAATAAACCTGATTCTGATTTTAAGGAATTGAACAAAGCATTTGTATTTTTTGTGGAAAAACACATCACACCCAAACATTAATCAAAGTAAATCATTCTTCTGTGCATCAACACACACCAAGAGATTAGAGAAATGCAAGCAATAAGTTTTCAATTTTTAAATATTGTAGGTTTATTGTCTATATAAAGTTCATTTAAGGTGGTAATTCCATTTTTACCCCAGATATTAGTTGCTCCATCAATTCATAGCAAACTTTGACCAAGTCATGTGGGTTAAAATTATTTACTTTTCTAAAAAATAGACTTGATGAAAATTAGGAAAGTAATTTGTTTTACACATAAACTCATCAAGAGTTTTCAATTTACTAATTGAAATTCAAGTGAATGGGTCCAAAACTTCTATAATTTTGATGACACAGGTGTGAACAGACAGACATGTCTCACCATGACAGAGGAAGTTGCCATAACTTTATTGTAAATGCTCCTGCCTGTACCAAACTTCACGTTTGATAAGACTCCCATCCTGAACACATCTACATGATAATATTCCATCAGTGATGCTAACTGTCTGAACAGTGCCCCCTACCAAATTTCAGCAAAGCAGCTTCATCTGCAGGCAAAACAATGAACAAAGGAAGTGATGTTTATCTCCTTCTTGCCCTGTCTGAAAACAGCCCGGGTCTGAAGACATCTATCTCATCACATTACATTTTGAGTTTCAATAACAAAGACCAACAAAGATATGAGTTTAAAATGATTGTAGGGTGAGGGATAAACGGATGAGGGTTTATGTGGGGGAGAACCTTGGGGATTCCTTGCCTTGATGTTGTGGACATGGTTTTGATATGGAATGAGTGTCCAATGTATAGGTCTGGGAATATTCCTAATCAGGATAGTACTTGGTGCATGTGGTGTTGGAACCAGAAGCATGTGGCCAAATGTCCCGTTACTGTGATGAATAGAGGATCTTGAGGGGAAGCTTGGCTGGCTTGTCTTAAGTTTATGCACTTAAGTATGAGTTTATGAGGACTCAAGTACGAATCTATTTGAAATAAGTAGATGGATTGGAGTAGACCAGAAAGGTTTGGCTTTGTTTGAGGTGGTACATTAGAATGTCAGGTGAACAAATGGAGATGTCGGATATTGTAGCATGTCTAGATGGATCATGATTGGGGGAAGAAGCAGTGAACTTGGAGCAGTGCAGGTAGCCGAAGAACACCAGTAGGAACATGGATTCAAGGACTTTATCAATATAAGGGGATAGATAACCTGTATAAGGAGTTCTAATGCAGTGGGTAGGAAAGCCTAAGGGGCAACACTTTGGCAAGAGATGTGGTTCAGTCTAACAGAGACCTTTGAGCAACATGCTGATGTATGAGTGGAACAAGGTTGGACAAAGTGTTCCTGAGAACAATTTTATAAAGAAGTTAATACTGCTGATGTAGACCTGTATAGTGTGTCAGGAAAGGGAGTTGAGGTGGCAGGAGGACTCAGATGCAGAGACAAGGTCATGGACCAAAAAAAACAACCAAAAAAAACCAACCAAACCAACATAACCAACAATGAACTGACAAGGACAGAACAGAAAACTAGGACTTAAATACACAGACAGAACTGACGAGGGAATGGGGAACAGGTGGCTACACCTGGGGTAATCAGACAGACACGTGAGGAAGGGCAAATGACCTGAAATGAAGGGAGTAACTTTTCAAAATTAAACAGGAAATGACAAGACAAAACATGGAGACAGGACAAAAACCCAACTAAACCTCACCACGGTGTGACATAGTGGAAGATTTAATTTTGAAGATAAAATGGGTGAATGTTATAAAGTTGGAGAAGGCCAGAACGTCAAGTGAGGGGAACGGAAGGCCATGGGAGGCATGGAAAGCTCTGAAGCAGTTTGGGGAGCAAGGCTGTTGAGGACTGCATCTTGTGAGGTGATAACAAAATGTTCATATTCAGTGTCATTTGAAGGTGGTGGCTGAAAACAGGGGAATGGGGTCAGAAGAGGCTCAACGGCTGATGCCAGTTGTCTGAATGGAACGAGAAACGTAACAGAGAGTCAGCAACAGCATTTTTGCAGCCTGGGATGTGGTATGCTTGGTCAATTATTGCTGAGCTGAAACTAGGGTGAGCCTCTGTACAAACTGCATAATGTCCAAGCGATATGACCAACCTCTATTAATAATGTCTGCGATGGCGCTGTTGTCAGAGTGCATTGTAATGTTCTTCTTGGACCATTCCTGCCCCCAAAGATTGACTGCTTTGATTATTGGGTACATTTTACAAATGGTGGAGGAAGTGGTGAGGGATGAAAATTTGGGTGGTCATTCTGCTGAGAACCACGTGCCGCTGTAGTATCCACCAAAACCAACGGAAAAGGCTGCGTCGGTCAACAATTTGATGTCTTCTGGCTTTGAGATGAAGTAGGCGTAAAAGAAGGAGATACCATTTGATGAGGAGAGGAACTGGTGCCACAGTTTAAGCTCCATCACAACAACTGAGAGCTCCTAGAAATATGGATGGCTGAGTGCAACCATGTTTGCCCAAAAGTTTGACATCAGGAGATGACTCCGGGACTACAGAAGCTCGCTGGTGAATGTCGAACAGATCGTCATTCAAGGCGTTGAGAAGGATCCCCTAATGAGTGTTTAAGGTATGTTTAAGCTGATCGATAGACAAGTGAGTCTGTCACAGGTCAAGTGAAAACTGAGACAAAGGGGAAAGAAACTTTTAAGGCTCCAGCACCACCGTAAGGAATTTGGGAGTCATCTTTGATCAGGATATGTCCTTTAACTCCTACATAAAACACATTTCAAGGACTGCCTTTTTTCACTTTACGCAATATCACTAACATCAGACATATCCTTTTCCAACAAGATGCAGAAAAAATAGTCCACACATTTGTTACCTCTAGGCTGGATTATTGCAATTTATTATTATCAGCCTGCCCTAACAGGTCTATAAAGACTCTGCAGCTGGTCCAGAATGCAGCTGCTCCTGTTCTGACTAAAACTAGAAAAAGAGATCATATTTCCCCCATCTTAGCTTCACTGCATTGGCTTCCTGTAATATCAAGAATAGAATTTAAAATCCTTCGCCTTACTTACAAAGCTCTTAATGGTCAGACACCATCTTATCTGAAAGAACTCATAGTACCGTATAATCCCACTAGAGCACTGGTCTCCCAGTATGCAGGTTTACTGGTGGTTCCTACAGTATTTAAAAGTAGAATGGGAGGCAGAGCCTTCAGCTATCAGGCTCCTCTCTTGTGGAACCATCTCCCAGATTCGGTCCGAGGGGCAGACACCCTCTCTATGTTTAAGAGTAGGCTTAAAACTTTCCTCTTTGATAAAGGTTATAGTTAGGTCTGACCAGGCTGGCCTTGGATCAGCCCTTAGTTATGCTGCTATAGGCCTAGACTGCCCTTAGTTATGCTGCTATAGACCTATAGACTGCCGGGGTACTTCCATTGATGCACTGAGCTCCTCTCTCCTCTTCTCCATCTGTAAGTATTTTGTTATCATTAATGCATGTTACTAATTTCACTTCTTCCCCGGGGTTGTTTGTGCTTTCTGATCCACAGGAAGCTCCATAAACCATAAACCATGCTGATGTGTTGGTGTCCTCCTTCTGCCCTTCACCAGCTGTTCCTGCTGTTGCTGCTGCTTGTTGCTGCTTGTTAATTGTTGTTGTTGTTGTTGCTGTTCTCTCTCACTTTTTATCTTACAGTCAGGCCAGCGGGGTATGTGAAACAGCAGGAAAGACTCTAGAACGTACAAAACTTCAAAACAGCCTGTTTTTATTCAAATCTAAACTTTTTTTCAGTGGCGGACTGATTATCCACCTTAGTGAGGGCTGGACAGGGCCACCGTATTGAATCTCCAGGCAACAGAATATACAATGACATGAACTAGAATACTGAGTAAGAATTGTAAAGGGATTACATCACCCATCACTGTTTAATATTACAGATCTAGTTACCATACTTACATGTCATGATATCACATGAAGTGGGTGTGAGGATTGAGATCTTAAAATGCATTTAAGGCCAGGCAAACCCTGCAGATCAGTTCCCCCCACATGGAATCAAGCACAGCTGCTAACCTCCTAACTGTCGGCACAGGGAACATGTATGTGGATTATTTTCTGTTTTACATGTGAACTCAATTTACATTTCTGCAAAGACGATGGGTTTTTACTGTTCTAAGGGTAAAACTGTTTAATTGTGCATTTGTGTCATAATTGCATCAAAATTTTGATGGTTTGTTTTCAGATTTTTAATTTCTTTTCCAGATAGTAAGATTTACTGTATAACAGGGTAAAACCCTTCAGATGACTTATCTCATTTTCACAGGGATCCCATAAATGCCTCTCTAATATGTCATATGCAACTTCATCTCAGTCCAACATCACTGTTGGACTGCAGTACCGGGGAGCACTGGAAATGGCATTGTCTTCTGCTCCAATTACAGTGTCATGCTGTGTGTTTCTATTCATTAACGGGATCATGCTTTTCACTTTGAGGAGTAAATCTGTGTTTAGAGAGACCTCCCGTTATATTCTTCTGTATAACCTACTTTTTGCAGACACTGTGCAGATGGCACTAAGCCAGTTACTGTATCTACTGTCTGCTTGTAGAATATGGCTGACCTATCCTGTATGTGGTGTTCTTGCAATGCTCGCTGATCTCACAAACGAAGTGTCTCCTCTCACTCTGGTTGTGATGTCTCTGGAGAGATATGTAGCTGTGTGCTACCCACTGAGGCACGCTACCATCATCACCACCAGAAACACAGGTGTGGCTATCGTTGTAGTTTGGGCGTTCAGTTCACTAAATGTTTTAATCCGAGTTCTGTTGCTGTTAGATTTTCCATTTGAAGACCTGGAGAGTCTTCAGATGAAAGACTTTTGCTCTGACATAGCCATGTTTCTTGGTCCAATGTCTGATCTTTATAACAAGGCCTTCACTGGTTTTCTGTTTGTATCAGCTGGTGTTGCTGTAACTTGTTTCTATATTGGGGTGTTGATAGCAGCCAGGTCAGCCTCCACAGACAAGGCTTCAGCCCATAAAGCTCGTAACACACTGCTGCTGCACTTGGTGCAGCTGGGCCTCAGTCTTTCCTCAACTTTACATGACCCATTGGTTATTGCCATGTCAAAAGTCCTAGACAGAGTAACACATTTGCGCATCCATAGTGTTATTTATGTATGTATTATCCTTCTCCCAAGATGTCTGAGTGCTCTGATCTATGGCATCAGAGACCAGGCCATCAGACCCATCCTCATGTACCATCTAAGCTGTCGATTGAAACTGCCAAGGCTGGGATCTCACCCTATGTGACATTGAATTATTCAAACATGATTTTTATTTTAAGAAAAATATATACATTTGAAAGAAATATCAATGTTTTCAATGTGTTTAAAATTTAAATACAGAATCAAATAATGTAGTATAGCAACAGTACTTTATGTCCTTATTGAGTTATTTATATTCTGCACATACTTTGAGTTCATTGTTTTCACAAGTGTGATGTGGAAACTATAAACCTGCAGTGCACAAACACTGAGAATGCTCTTTACAGTGAAGGAGGAGACATCTTGTGTAAAGCAGGAAAACGTCTGAATTTTGAAATATTTGTATATTCATATTCAATAGAGAGAAGTAGTAGATATCAGTTTTTATATGTATACTGTATATATTTACTAAATTTTCATTTTAAATTGTGAATTTTATGTTTATATTTATATCAACCTTCTTTTGTGGTAGTTGTGTTTTTCTCATACTCTGTATAGGTACTTGAGTTTTATCTAACCTTTTAACTTTGTTATGCACAACAACAGCACAGTAATGTCAATAAATTGGCAATAAACCTGATGCTGATTCTGATTTTACAAAGCATTTGCACTTTTTTGTGGAAAAACACATCACACCCAAATATTAATAAAAGCAAATGATTCCTCTATGTGTCAACACACATCTGGAGGAGATTAAAGAAATGCAAGCGACAAGTTTTCCATGAAATGTTTAAATACTGTAGATTTATTGTCTATATAAAGTTCATTCAAGGTGGTAATTCCATTTTTACCCGAGATATTAGTTGTTAGTATTACACCTGTTGAGAGAGTAAAGTGAAAGGTCAGTCAGTGTAAAACAATGTCTAAACTGAATCTAAATGTTAAAGGAACATTCAAAAAATGAGATGAATTTGAATTTGGGTTCACGTTGTTGGAGCTGGACGCACAGCAGCAGTCAAAGATGATGAACCAGTTATTCTTGATCAGTTTCATTAAAAGAACAATATTTCCTCTACTGTTCATCAAATATTCAAAATCCCGACAATGAAAAACATCATCTTTGCTGTAGAGAACAGAGGCCAACTGTCAGTCTGACTGTTTTAGTGATGTTGATTGAAAACGGCACTCAACTGTGCATTTGTGACTTGACCTTGCAAACTGAATATAAAACCTCAAAAAACCACAGTAATAAAAAGAGGTAAAATCATGAGATACCACCTATGCACCACCTATGTAACTAAGATGGCCGCCACAGCCCGTGGGAATGTCATAGAGAGATCAAATCAAAACTCAATTATTCACTTCATCACGACCTACAATTCATATACTGACACCCTTGACCTAGATCCAACAGGAAGTCCTCTATCTCACTTTCAATATAAGACTTTGCCCCAATTTTGGGCCCCAAACAAACGTTATCTCCTCCGAGGGAGTTAATGATATGGGCTTCAAATTTGAATACATAACTTGTGACATTGTGCTGAAAAAAGTTATTAAAAACTTTGTAATGACTCGAACAGTTTACATTTTACAAGCCCTGAAGGTTGAAGTGCCATATTGCACCTTACGATGTAAACCAATAGGGAGGCAATATCTGGGCATGGACTTTGTGTCAAACAGAGGCTTCTGACGTCAAAACTATAAGTCTGACTACTTTCAAACCTCTATCAGTGGATTCACAACAAAATGTCCGACAAAAATATGCTTTTTAATGTAAGATTTGGCCAAAGTCATGAGATTTATGAAGATGTTTCACCTAAAGTATAATCTAAAGTCCTGATCTCCAGCTGCTCCTGGTGATGTCACTCTGCATTACACACTCATTATAAAATCACAGGAGGAGCAAGAAAAGACATTAAAACTCACACTGATATCTCAAAAACAGTAAAAAATAGAAAACACATGTAAATTCCAGATTTGTAGGTCAAAGTATGGTGATTCATTTAAAGTTCAAATGAAGTTTGTATCTAAAGCTATGTGGAAACAGTAAATGTTCAAAAAGGTGTGTGTTCACTCACACTCTCCAATCAAGTGTATGAGTATTTTTGTGTCTGGCTACCAACAAACTCACAAAGGCAGTTTAACAGAAACAATCCTCATTTTGTAATTTTCCTATGAAATCCCAGTATTAATATTAAATGTGTGACCCATCATTAGGCTGGTCAGTATCAAGCTGTGCTCTAATAAATCTACCAATCCCTCTGATACAGCAGATACTCAGCTGCCTACTCAAGCATTACACTGGAAATTAAAAGATCCTATGTAAGTGATGTGGGACAAAATCCACAGTCCTTGTTTTCTGAAAAAAATTAAGCAAAACTTTATCTTAAACTAATTCTCTATGGTCCACTGTAGATTATGTTAATTATTCAATAGAAAACATTAGAATTATAACTTTGGCTTGGTATTGCCACAGGAATGTACATTTTTAGGGCCCGCGCCCAAAAAGGGCAAAGGCCCTACTGCTGGACCAGCTACTTCAAAATTTCCTAAAATCCTAAACTTTTATCAGGGGCAGACTGATTATCCACCTTAGTGAGGGCTGGACAGGGCCTCTGTATTGAATCTCCAGGCAACAGAATATACAATAACATGAACTAGAATACTGAGTAAGAATTGTAAAGGGATTACATCATTGTTTAATATTACAGATCTAGTTACCATACTTACATGTCATGATATCACATGAAGTGGGCGTGAGGATTGAGATCTTAAAATGCATTTAAGGCCAGGCAAACCCTGCAGATCAGTTCCCCCCACATGGAATCAAGCACAGCTGCTAACCTCCTAACTGTCGGCACAGGGAACATGTATGTGGATTATTTTCTGTTTTACATGTGAACTCAATTTACATTTCTGCATAGACGATGTGTTTTTACTGTTCTATGGGTAAAACTGTTTAATTGTGCATTTGTGTCATAATTGCATCAATATTTTGATGGTTTGTTTTTAGATCTTAAATTTCTTTTCCAGTTAGTCAAATATACTGTATAACAGGGTAAAAGATGACTTATCTCATTTTCACAGGGGTCCCATAAATGCCTCTCTAATATGTCATATGCAACTTCATCTCAGACCAACATCACTGTTGGACTGCAGTACCGGGGAGCACTGGAAATGGTGTTGTTTTCTATTCCAATTACAGTGCCATGCTGTGTGTTTCTCATCATTAATGGGATCATGCTTTTAACCTTGAGGAGTAAATCTGTGTTTAGAGAGACCTCCCGTTATATTCTTCTGTATAACCTACTTTTTGCAGACACTGTGCAGATGTCACTAAGCCAGTTACTGTATCTACTGTCTGCTTGTAGAATATGGCTGACCTATCCTGTATGTGGTGTTCTTGCAATGCTCGCTGATCTCACAAATGAAGTGTCTCCTCTCACACTGGTCGTTATGTCCCTGGAGAGATATGTAGCTGTGTGCTACCCACTGAGGCATGCTACCATCATCACCATCAGAAACACAGGTGTGGCTATTGTTGTAGTTTGGGCGTTCAGTTTACTAAATGTTCTCATTCGAGTTCTGTTGCTGTTAGATTTTCCATTTGAAGACCTGGAGAGCCTGCAGATGAAAGACTTTTGTTCCGACATAGCCATGTTTCTTGGTCCAATGTCTGATCATTATGACAAAGCCTTCACTTTATTTCTGTTTGTATCAACTGGTGCTGCTGTAACTTCATCCTATATTGGGGTGTTGATAGCAGCCAGGTCAGCCTCCACAGACAAAGCTTCAGCCCTTAAAGCTCGTAACACACTGCTGCTGCACTTGGTGCAGCTGGGCCTCAGTCTCTCCTCAACTGTACATGGCCCATTGGTTATTGCCATGTCAAAAGTCCTAGACAGAGTAACACGTTTGCGCATCCATAGTGTTATTTATGTATGTGTTATCCTTCTCCCAAGATGTCTGAGTGCTCTGATCTATGGCATCAGAGACCAGGCCATCAGACCCATCCTCATGTACCATCTATGCTGTCGATTGAAACTGCCAAGGCTGGGATCTCACCCTACGTGACATTGAATTATTAAAGCATTATTTTTATTTTAAGAAAAATATATTTATTTGAAAGAAATATCAATGTTTTTAATGTCTTTAAAATTTAAATACAGAATCAAATAATGTAGTATAGCAACGGTATTTTATATCCTTATTGAATTATTTATATTCTGCACATACTTTGAGTTCATTGTTTTTAAATTGTTGGCAACTGCAATAAGCAGAAGTCATTTTAATATTTGTTTACATTTTAATGTATTTAAAAATTTCACTATACATCAACAGAGTCTCAACACTGTTTCAAAAACTTAAAGTCCCCCTCCACTCAAAAATGTGTTCTTCTTGTTCCTTCACTTGGATGTTTCACCTTCACTTTGAAGAATGATGTATGTGCAGTTTGTTTTCACGTTCATCCACAGTTTTTCTGCACTCTGAGTGTAAATAAATATGATTTATTAAGGTGTCTAATTACAAACAAGATTTATGACACCACAACTAGTTTGTCAGACAGTTGTGGTCCAATATGCAATTTACACAAGTGTGATGTGGAAACTAGAAGCCTGCAGTGCACAAACACTGAGAATGCTCTTTACAGTGAAGGAGGAGACATCTTGTGTAAAGCAGGAAAACGTCTGAAATTTGAAATACTTGTATATTCATATTCAATAGAGAGAAGTAGAAGATATCAGTTTTTATATGTATACTGTATATATTTATTAAATTTTAATTTTAAATTGTGAATTTTATGTTTATATTTATATCAACCTTCTTTTGTGATAGTTGTGTTTTTCTCATACTCTGTATAATTACTTGAGTTTTATCTAACCTTTTAACTTTGTTATGCACAACAGCACAGTAATGTCAACTAGAAAATTCCTGCAGCAAAAATTTTGAGAGTGACACGGGCCGGTGCCGGTGGGTCATGTGTGAGGAGCCCCAGCAGCTGATGGGGAACACTTATCAGGGAGGAGCCGATGGTATTTGTGTCATCGATGCTCTGTTATGATTTCAGTGGTATGGCCGTTAATTATTAGTGCTGATCAATAATTACACTTAGTGTGTTTGAAACATGAAAATATATATAAACATATATATAATTCTAATAATACTATATATTACATTGACTTTTAAGTCATGATGTGGAGTCACAACATGTACATAATAAATATAATTTATGGGTTTTCTACATCACCAGGAGCACACCTGTACATTATGAATACATTTCTTAATACATTTCAAATACTGAAACAGAACACACCTTAGACCAACAGTTGTTTTTCATGTGTTTATTTATATGACAATCTGCCCTTTCACCCTCAAATGTGATTAGAGAAACTGCCCCATAAAAACCTTTTACATGGACAAAATGAAAGAAACTTAAGGAGGAGCAGCAGAAGTGGGATGTCTCTTATGGGACAGACAGAGGAGGGAAATTTGGCTGCAGGGTGATCGTCTTGCATGTTCTCTGAAAATACACAAAAACAAAGAAATCAGTAAGACAGACAACATTATGGTAGCATGAATTAACTCAATTTAAACTCATCCACATGGATACATTTGTAAATGCTCCTTACTTGTCTATATATATATAGAGAGAGAGAAATATTTATTTCCACAATGATGCCTCTTTTACATCCTCTTATTATCTTCTGATAGATGCCCGTGTCATTTCACATCAAGAAAAAACTTGCTGGTTGAACAAAAATAAATAAAGAAATAAAAAAAAAAAAAAAAAATATATATATATATATATATATATATATATATATATATATATATATATATATATATATATATATATTCTATCAGAAGATAAGAGGATGTAAAAGAGGCATCATTGTGGAAATAAATATTTCTCAGCTTTTATTTTCCAGTCAAAATAATATGCTTGAATAAAAGTAATTTTAAAACAAAATTCACGCAAGGGGTATGAATCATTTCAGGATTGACTGTATGTATATAGTCCAATAGATAGTAGAATATAGATATGAAGCAATATATACGTAGTTCTCCCGATGTGTAATTTTAAGTCGGGTGTTCATATGAACAGTAAAAGAAGGTTGTTTTTATCTCACCGAAAAGGATTTCTCATAGCGGACTTTTACTTGCAAGAAAATAATCTGAATACTTCTTCAACCAACAGCATTACGTTACTACACTAACAGTATTTACAGCACGAAGGTCAGTTTTAATCTGTGATATCATCTACCTGTTTGGCCAGTGAGCCTCACTGCCGTTCAAATACACCAGACTCCTTTGACAGAAAGACTAAATTTACTTAGCAGAGCACAGATCTACCACACAGTCTCTTTTTTGGCGTTAATGTGAGGTACTTTGCTTCACGAAGGGATCTGATAACTTCTTCAACCGCTGAAACTCACCCAGTCACACACACAGACTAAGCAGCTAGCTGCGCTACAGCAGCACCTCCCGTTACCATACCATCTTAAATGTGTGTTTGTTTCAAAGGAGTCTGGCGCTGCTATATAGCGCGGCTATTTTCGGTCAACGTAAACAAAACAGACCTTACTTTTCAACAGAGACGGCCTATCTCGATACAAATCATATTAATGATGTCCTCAAACACTTTTCACATCACTCTGAACGTGACAGAAGCAAACTCAGCACTTTAATGGACGTTGACAGCACACTGAGTCACAGTTCAGCTAAACAGTAAATGTTCAAAAAGGTGTGTGTTCACTCACACTCTCCAATCAAGTGTATGAGTATTTTTGTGTCTGGCTACCAACAAACTCACAAAGGCAGTTTAACAGAAACAATCCTCATTTTGTAATTTTCCTATGAAATCCCAGTATTAATATTAAATGTGTGACCCATCATTAGGCCGGTCAGTATCAAGCTGTGCTCTAATAAATCTACCAATCCCTCTGATACAGCAGATACTCAGCTGCCTATTCAAGCATTATACTGGAAATTAAAAGATCCTATGTAAGTGATGGAGGACAAAATCCACAGTCCTTGTTTTCTGAAAAAGCAAAACTTTATCTTCAACTAATTCTCTATGGTCCACTGTAGATTATGTTAAGTATTCAATACAATACATTAGAATTATAGCTTTGGCTTGGTATTGCCACTTGAATATACATTTTTAGGGCCCAAGCCCAAAAAGGGCAAAGGCCCTACTGCTGGACCAGCTACTTCAAAATTTCCTGTTTTTATTCAAATCCTAAACTTTTTTCAGGGGCAGACTGATTATCCACCTTAGTGAGGGCTGGACAGGGCCTCTGTATTGAATCTCCAGGCAGCAGAATATACAATGACATGAACTAGAATACTGAGTAAGAGTTGTAAAGGGATTACATCACCCATCACTGTTTAATATTACAGATCTAGTTACCATACTTACATGTCATGATATCACATGAAGTGGGTGTGAGGATTGAGATCTTAAAATGCATTTAAGGCCAGGCAAACCCTGCAGATCAGTTCCCCCCACATGGAATCAAGCACAGCTGCTAACCTGCTAACTGTCGGCACAGGGAACATGTATGTGGATTATTTTCTGTTTTACATGTGAACTCAATTTACATTTCTGCAAAGACGATGGGTTTTTACTGTTCTAAGGGTAAAACTGTTTAATTGTGCTTTTGTGTCATAATTGCATCAAAATTTTGATGGTTTGTTTTTAGATCTTTATGTGTTTTCCAGTTAGTCAAATTTACTGTATAACAGGATAAAAGATGACTTATCTCATTTTCACAGGGGTCCCATAAATGCCTCTCTAATATGTCATATGCAACTTCATCTCAGACCAACATCACTGTTGGATGGCAAAACTGGGGAGTATTGGAAATTGTGTTATTTTCTACTCCAAATACAGTGCCATGCTGTGTGTTTCTTGTCATTAATGGGATCATGCTTTTCACCTTGAGGAGTAAATCTGTGTTTAGAGAGACCTCCCGTTATATTCTTCTGTATAACCTACTTTTTGCAGACACTGTGCAGATGGCACTAGGCCAGTTACTGTATCTACTGGCTGCTTGTAGAATATGGCTGACCTATCCTGTATGTGGTGTTCTTGCCATGCTTGCTGTTCTCACAAATGAAGTGTCTCCTCTCACACTGGTGGTGATGTCTCTGGAGAGATATGTAGCTGTGTGCTACCCACTGAGGCACGCTACCATCATCACCACCAGAAACACAGCAATGGCTATTGTTGTAATTTGGGTGTTCAGTTCACTAAATGTTCTCATCCACGTTGTTTTACTGTTAGATTTTCCATTTGAAGACCTGGAGAGCCTTCAGATGAAAGAATTTTGCTCTGACATAGCCATGTTTCTTGGTCCAATGTCTGATCATTATAGCAAAGCCTTCACTTCTGTTTTATTTCTATCAGCTGGTGTGGCAATCGCTTCTTCTTATATTGGAGTGATGATTGCAGCCAGGTCAGCCTCCACAGACAAAGCTTCAGTCCATAAAGCTCGTAACACACTGCTGCTGCACTTGGTGCAGCTGGGCCTCAGTCTTTCCTCAACTGTATATGACCCATTGCTTATCGGTATTTCAAAATTACTAAACAGAGTAGTACTTTTGCGCATCCAGAGTGTTCTTTATATATGTATAATCCTTCTCCCAAGATGTCTGAGTGTGCTGATTTATGGCATCAGAGATCAGACCATCAGACCCATCCTCATGTACCATCTATGCTGTCGATTGAAACTGCCAAGGCTGGGATCTCACCCTATGTGACATTGAATTATTCAAACGTTATTTTTATTTAATATATATATATATATATGTATATATATTCATTTGAGAGCTCAATGTCTTTAAAATTTAAATTCAGAACAAAATAATGTAGTATTTTATATCTTTTCTGAATTTTCTATATTCACATACTTTATTTGAGTTCATTGTTTTTAAATTGTTGGCAACTGCAATAAGCAGAATTAATTTTAATATCTACATTTTACTGTATTTAAACATTTCACGCTACATCAACAGAGTCTCAACACTGTTGCAAAAACTTAAAGTCCCCCTCCACTCAAAAATGTGTTCTTCTTGTTCCTTCACTTGGATGTTTCATCTTCACTTTGAAGAATGATGTATGTGCAGTTTCTTTTCATTCATCTGCTGAAAATTTCTCTGTGTTCTGAATATAAATAAATATGAGTTTTTAAGGTGTCTCATTACGAGCATGATTTATGACACTTCAACTAGTTTGGAGACAGTTGTGGTCCAATATGCAGTTTACACAACTGTGATGTGGAAACTTGAAGCCTGCAGTGCAAAAACACTGAGAATGGTCTTTACAGTGAAGGAGGAGACATCTTGTGTAAAGCAGGGGGACCTTTAAAATTAAAAAATATTCATATTCAATAGGGAGAAGAAGTAATAATAATAATAATAATAATAATAGTAGCACCTTTCATAAAATACAATGCAGCTCAAAGTGCTTTACAGAAAGAGGTAAAAACAAACAAAATACAGATATTATATATAAATATTAAAAGAAAGGGGGGAAAAAGAAATACAATCATAAAAAACCACAGTGATAAAAAGAGGTAAGAAGATAACAAGGTAAAATCATGAGATAAGAAAGATGTAACAACAGCTGACAACAGTGAGCACAAAAAAGGTGTTTTAACCCAGATATCATATGGAAGTGGGCCACTTCAGGCAATGATACGGCACTGCTGGTCTTCCTCTGGCCCACAGAAAAAGGATTTGTGAGCCTGAAGTGGCCTACCTGTAAAATAACAAATATGGCTCAAATATCACAAAACAAATGTGGGCCACCTTTGGCAAAGATCTGGCCCAGTTAACAATAGTTAATGTGGATGTAAACCAAAAGTGGCCCACATATGGTGGGGCAAATGTGGCCCGGTTATCTTAAACATATCTAGGCCAGTTCTGACAATCACATATATGAAACAGTAAGCACTGGCTAATCTGGAATTGACCCTGAGGTGGCCCATATTTGAAATGGTGAATATGGCCCAAACATGGTTGAACAGTATTGGGCTACTATAGGTAAAGATGTGGAGCAATTGGTGCTGACTAATCTGGAAGTGTGTATTGCTGGAATGTTCAGAGCTAGAGTGGGTGACATCATCACTAGAGTGGAAGAGGCTGTTCAAATTTACATTAAAAATATTTTAAAACAACATATTGAACAGATATAGAAAGAATGAACATGAAGGTGGAATAATATGATTTGGTACAGATTGTTTTTGACTTGTTTTTGTTTGTTTTTATTGTTTCTATGCAAGTCATATTTATTCTCGTGTTGTTTTGAATGTTTTTTGGCTTTGAATTGTTTGATTAAGTAAAAAAAACAGTTCTTTACTTCATCTGACGTCCTTTTCAAACATTGAAAGATTAATAAGCACTAGTAATCCACAGAAAAATAACTGTCTATGACAATTATGAATTTCTGCGAATTTCTGCTAAAACCAAACGCACTCCTACCCGTGTCCCAACAAACCTATTTCACGACCCTACTTTACAAAACAGAAGAACTGCCATCCCAAAAACGTCGTTTATGAAACACTCACTAAAATATCTTAAACAAACCAACATCTTAACTTTTTGTTAACATAAATCATTTAGATGCAGTGTGATTATTGGTTCGGGTGTATTAAATGTTTGATATATTCAACAGATAGATCTTTTCACAACCCTATCTTACTACCCTACTCTACAACCAGAAGAACTACAACTGTGGTGCTTATTTGTATCAAGAAGCATGGCAAGGCTCATGGGAGTTGTAGTTAAAATATTAGCATTTTTAATATATTAGGAAGTTGAAAATACTAAATTGAGAGTACACTAGGGAGTTTAAGGGGACGATAAACACATTTGTGTAATCAGATTTAAAATTTCTAATTGCTTTATGAATTAAAATTAATTTTAACCATATTTTACCCCTATCTGACAGCGCCCTCAATTGTTAACTATATTCACATGATAGCTGAGGCCCAGAGCTCTCTATAACAGTTGGTCCCATGTCTGTACCCCCTTTTGTTGATTAATTATAAGCCTTCAAATATGCACTGAGGTCAAGGTTCAAAGGTCAGTTTTTCAAAGCAGGAGCCATGTAGGATCTTCATACTTACATGTGTTATTTTCCAAGTCATGACCTTTCCAAAAATGTATTTGATCTAGCTCTATGACAAAGTTATAATTTTCACATTTCATGGACACAAGCTGTCCCAGGCCTAGTTTCAGAGAGCACTGACAGACAGCGCACTCGTGAAATAGGTTCATAAAACAACATAACTACTGAATATATCAAATATCTACTACAACCAGACTAGTAATTACACTGCTAGATGATCTATGTTCAGAAAACGTAAAGATGTTGCTTTATTTTAGACACATATATGTGTCTGTGTGTGTATGGTGGGGGGAGGGGTGGGTGTTTGCACATGCGCCAGCATTTTACGAATTACTCTTTTGGCGGACTGAAAACCCGCCAACTCGTCTTCCTTGCAACCTCGTGTTTTCAAGAATGAAGATGTCATTTCAATGTAGACACACATGGGGTCGCTAGTCTGTCTGGTTCGTTGAGCCATCCTCTGTCTGTTGAAAGAGCGAGGAAGAAGACTAAGTAACTCGAAAAATAGGGGGTGTTGTAGGGGGCAGAGAAGGGGGGTCCATTTTGTGTGCCCTTACTACGCATGACGTCACTGGAAATTCCCTTTGACATATTTCTTTCTTTTTTCAGTCCATTCTTATGAGGTTAGACAACAATGGCCAGAAAATTTGAGTTTGTCATTTCTTTCTCTCATTTTATTTTTCACAGCAATGGCAGGCGGTTACTTAAAAACCGGCCATAATGCACAAATCATCAGATGTCAGTGGAGATACAAGATACACCGCAATTATAAATCAATCCATTAATTGAAATGAGTACCGTCACGTTGAAAAAGGACATATCCAGGTTTGTTAAGAAAAACACGTAAGCCTGTCACTAATATATATGTGTGTTAAAGTAGAGAAAGGTTTTTTTAATTAAAATAGCTAATAGAATTGTAGGAAAGCAAACATATTTGTGGTTCGTTACAAACAAACGTAATCGTGGGCAAAATACGTTTTCATAGGAACGTAAATGAAAATGCAGTTTAGTTGTGTGGGAACGTAATTTTGAAGAGACAGGGTTGGGTGATGAATTTAAAGTTCAAATGAAGTTTGCATCTAAAGCTATGTGGAAACAGTAAATATTCAAAAAGGTGTGTGTTCACTCACACTCTCCATTCAAGTGTATTCAAGAGTATTTTTGTGTCTGGCTACCAACAAACTCACAAAGGCAGTTTAACAGAAACAATCCTCATTTTGTAAATTTCCTAAAATCCTAAACTTTTTTCAGTGGCGGACTGATTATCCACCTTAGTGAGGGCTGGACAGGGCCTCTGTATTGAATCTCCAGGCAACAGAATATACAATGACATGAACTAGAATACTGAGTAAGAATTGTAAAGGGATTACATCACCCATCACTGTTTAATATTACAGATCTAGTTACCATACTTACATGTCATGATATCACATGAAGTGGGTGTGAGGATTGAGATCTTAAAATGCATTTAAGGCAAGGCAAACCCTGCAGATCAGTTCCCCCCACATGGAATCAAGCACAGCTGCTAACTGTCGGCACAGGGAACATGTATGTGGATTATTTTCTGTTTTACATGTGAACTCAATTTACATTTCTGCAAAGACGATGTGTTTTTACTGTTCTATGGGTAAAACTGTTTAATTGTGCATTTGTGTCATAATTGCATCAACATTTTGATGGTTTGTTTTTAGATCTTTATGTGTTTTCCAGTTAGTCAAATTTACTGTATAACAGGATAAAAGATGTATTGTCTCATTTTCACAGGGGTCCCATAAATGCCTCTCTAATATGTCATATGCAACTTCATCTCAGACCAACATCACTGTTGGACGGCAATACTGGGGTGTTCTGGAAATTGTATTGTTTTCTACTCCAATTACAGTGCCATGCTGTGTGTTTCTTGTCATTAATGGGATCATGCTTTTCACCTTGAAGAGTAAATCTGTCTTTAGAGAGACCTCCCGTTATATTCTTCTGTATAACCTACTTTTTGCAGACACTGTGCAGATGGCACTAAGCCAGTTACTGTATCTACTGGCTGCTTGTAGAATATGGCTGACCTATCCTGTATGTGGTGTTCTTGCCATGCTTGCTGTTCTCACAAACGAAGTGTCTCCTCTCACACTGGTGGTGATGTCTCTGGAGAGATATGTAGCTGTGTGCTATCCACTGAGGCATGCTACCATCATCACCACCAGAAACACAGCAATGGCTATTGTTGCAATTTGGGCATTCAGTTCACTAAATGTTCTCATCCACGTTGTTTTACTGTTAGATTTTCCATTTGAAGACCTGGAGAGCCTTCAGATGAAAGACTTTTGCTCTGACATAGCCATGTTTCTTGGTCCAATGTCTGATCATTATAGCAAAGCCTTCACTTTATTTCTGTTTGTATCAGCTGGTGTGGCAATCGCTTCTTCTTATATTGGGGTGATGATAGCAGCCAGGTCAGCCTCCACAGACAAAGCTTCAGCCCTTAAAGCTCGTAACACACTGCTGCTGCACTTGGTGCAGCTGGGCCTCAGTCTTTCCTCAACTATACATGACCCATTGCTTATTGCCATGGCAAAAGTCCTAGACAGAGTAGTACTTTTGCGTATCCAGAGTGTTCTTTATATATGTATAATCCTTCTCCCAAGATGTCTGAGTGCGCTGATTTATGGCATCAGAGACCAGACCATCAGACCCATCCTCATGTACCATCTATGCTGTAGACTGAAACTGCCAAGGCTGGGATCTCACCCTACGTGACATTGAATTATTCAAACGTTATTTTTATTTAAAATATATATATATTCATTTGAGAGCTCAATGTCTTTAAAATTTAAATTCAGAATAAAATAATGTAGTATTGCGGTATTTTATATCTTTTCTGAATTTTCTATATTCTGCACACACTTTATTTGAGTTCATTGTTTTTAAATTGTTGGCAACTGCAATAAGCAGAAGTCATTTTAATATCTACATTTTACTGTATTTAAATATTTCATGCTACATCAACAGAGTCTCAACACTGTTGCAAAAACTTAAAGTCCCCCTCCACTCAAAAATGTGTTCTTCTTGTTCCTTCACTTGGATGTTTCATCTTCACTTTGAAGAATGATGTATGTGCAGTTTGTTTTCATTCATCTGCTGAAAATTTCTCTGTGTTCTGAATATAAATAAATATGAGTTTTTAAGGTGTCTTATTACGAGCATGATTTATGACACTACAACTAGTTTGTCAGACAGTTGTGGTCCAATATGCAGTTTACACAACTGTGATGTGGAAACTTGAAGCCTGCAGTGCAAAAACACTGAGAATGGTCTTTACAGTGAAGGAGGAGACATCTTGTGTAAAGCAGGGGGACCTTTGAAATTAAAAAATATTCATATTCAATAGGGAGAAGAAGTAATAATAATAATAATAGTAGCACCTTTCATAAAATAAAATGCAGCTCAAAGTGCTTTACAGAAAGAGGTAAAAACAAACAAAATACAGATATTATATATAAATATTAAAAGAAAGGGGGGAAAAAGAAATACAATCAAAAAACCACAGTGATAAAAAGAGGTAAGAAGATAAGGTAAAATCATGAGATAAGAAAGATGTAACGGGTAGTAACAACAGCTGACAACAGTAAAGAGCACAAAAAAGGTGTTTTAACCCAGCTATCATATGGAAGTGGGCCACTTCAGGCAATGATACGGCACTGCTGGTCTTCCTCTGGCCCACACAAAATGGATGTGAGCCTGAAGTGGCCTACCTGTAAAATAACAAATATGGCCCAAATATCACAAGACAAATGTGGGCCACCTTTGGCAAAGATCTGGCCCAGTTAACAATAGTTAATGTGGGTGTAAACCAAAAGTGGCCCACATATGGTGGGGCAAGTGTGGCCCGGTTATCTTAAACATATCCAGGCCAGTTCTGACAAATATACGAAACAGTAGGCACTGGCTAATCTGAAATTGAGCCTGAGGTGGCCCATATTTGAAATGGTGAATATGGCCCAAATATGGTTGAACAGTATTGGGCTACTATAGGTAAAGATGTGGAGCAATTGGTGCTGACTAATGTGGAAGTGTGTATTGCTGGAATGTTCAGAGCTAGAGTGGGTGACATCATCACTAGAGTGGAAGAGGCTGTTTAAATTTACATTAAAAATATTTTAAAACAACATGTTTAACAGATATAGAAAGAATGAACATAAGGGTGGAATAATATGATTTGGTACAGATTGTTTTTGACTTGTTTTTGTTTGTTGTTATTGTTTCTATGCAAGTCATATTTATTCTCATGTTGTTTTGAATGTTTTTTGGCTTTGATTTGATTGATAAAGTAAAAAAAAAACAGTTCTTTACTTCATCTGATGTCCTTTTCAAACATTGAAAGATTATTATTTATGTTGTTTACTAAAAGTTTGCTGTTATTTTTGTTTTTTTGTTTTGTTTTGCTGCCCTTATATATCTTATTTTGTTATTTTAACATGTTCAAAATAAAATTAATCTAATCAACATTTCCAACACATGAAATTATTAAATAGAAATGTCTGAACACACTGGATTTCTAAAGATAATTAAGATTTAATTTACAGCAGGAGTGAATGTGACATTATCTGTTGTAACTTTACTGATATAAAGTAAAATTATTTAACTGTTGGCAGGATTCAACCCTGTCTCCTCAAAATTACGTTCCCACACAACTAAACTGCATTCTCAATTACGTTTCTACAAAAATGTATTTTGTCCACGATTACATTTGTTTGTAACGTATCACGAATACGTTTCTAATCAACATATCTTTGCTTTCCTACAATGCAATTAGCTATATTAATTCGAACAACATTTCTCTACTTTAACATACATATATTGGTTACAGGCTTACGCGTTTTTCTTAACAAACCTGGATTTGTCCTTTTTCAACGTGACGGTACTCATTTTAATTAATGGATCATAAGAAGGGACTGAATTCCCAGTGATGTCATTTGTATTAAGGTCCCACAAAATGGACCCACCTCCCCGCCCCCCACAACACCCCCTTTTTTTCACGTTACTTCGTCTTCTTCGTTGCTCTTTTGACAGACAGTGGATGGCTCAACGAACCAGACAGACTAGCGACCCCACGTGTGTCTACATTGAAATGACATCTTCATTCTTGAAAACGAGTTGGCGGGTTTTCAGTTCGCGAAAACAGTAATTCATAAATTGTTGGTACACGCGCAAACACCCACCCCTCCCCCCACCACACACACACACACACACACATATATGTGTCTAAAATAAAGCTACATCTTTACGTGTTCTGAACATAGATCATCTAGCAGTGTAATTACTAGTCTGGTTGTAGTAGATATTTGAAACCTATTTCACGACCCTACTTTACAAAACAGAAGAACCCAAAAATGTCGTTTATGAAACACTCACTAAAATATCTTAAACAAACCAACATCTTAACTTTTTGTTAACATAGATCATTTAGATGCAGTGTGATTATTAGTTCAGGTGTATTAAATGTTTGATATATTCAACAGATAGATCTTTTCACCACCCTATCTCACTACCCTACTCTACAACCAGAAGAACTACAACTGTGGTGCTTATTTGTATCAAGAAGCATGGCGAGGCTCATGGGAATTGTAGTTAAAAAAAAATAATGTTTTTAATATATTAGGAAGTTGTAAATAATAAACTGAGAGTACACTAGGGAGTTTAAGGGGACGATAAAGACATTTGTGTAATCAGATTTTAAATATCTAATTTCTTTATGAGTGAAAATGAATTTTAACCATATTTTACCCATATCTGACAGCGCCCTCAATTGTTAACTATATTCACATGATAGCTGAGGCCCAGAGCTCTCTATAACAGTTGGTCCCATGTCTGTACCCCCTTTTGTTGATGAATTATAAGCCTTCAAATATGCACTGAGGTCAAGGTTCAAAGGTCAGTTTTTCAAAGCAGGAGCCATGTAGGATCTTCATACTTACATATGTTATTTTCAAGATCAAGACCTTTCCAAAAATGTATTTGATCTAGCTCTATGACAAAGTTTTAATTTTCACATTTCATGGACACAAGCTGTCCCAGGCCTAGTTTCAGAGAGCACTGACAGACAGCGCACTCGTGAAATAGGTTCATAAAACAACATAACTACTGAATATATCAAATATCTACAACAACCAGACAAGTAATTACACTGCTAGATGATCTATGTTCAGAAAACGTAAAGATGTTGCTTTATTTTAGACACATATATGTGTCTGTGTGTGTGTGTGTGTATGGTGGGGGGAGGGGTGGGTGTTTGCACATGCGCCAGCATTTTACGAACTACTCTTTTGGCGGACTGAAAACCCGCCAACTCGTCTTCCTTGCAACCTCGGGTTTTCAAGAATGAAGATGTCATTTCAATGTAGACACACGTGGGGTCGCTAGTCTGTCTGGTTCATTGAGCCATCCACTGTCTGTCAAAAGAGCGACGAAGAAGAAAACAAAGTAACTCGAAAAATAGGGGGTGTTGTGGGGGGCGGTGAGGGGGGTCCATTTTGTGTGCCCTTACTACGTATGACGTCACTGGAAATTCCCTTTGACATATTTCTTTCTTTTTTCAGTCCATTCTTATGAGGTTAGACAACAATGGCCAGAAAATTTGAGTTTGTCATTTCTTTCTCTCATTTTATTCTTCACAGCAATGGCAGGCAGTTACTTAAAAACCGGCCATAATGCACAAATCATCAGACGTCAGTGGAGATACAAGATACACAGCAATTATAAATCAATCCATTCATTAAAACGAGTACCGTCACGTTGAAAAAGGACAAATCCAGGTTTGTTAAGAAAAACGCGTAAGCCTGTCACCAATATATATGTGTGTTAAAGTAGAGAAAGGTTGTTTGAATTAAAATAGCTAATAACATTGTAGGAATATACATTTTTAGGGCCCAAGCCCAAAAAGGGCAAAGGCCCTACTGCTGGATCAGCTACTTCAAAATTTCCTGTTTTTATTCAAATCCTAAACTTTTTTCAGTGGCGGACTGATTATCCACCTTAGTGAGGGCTGGACAGGGCCTCTGTATTGAATCTCCAGGCAACAGAATATACAATGACATGAACTAGAATACTGAGTAAGAATTGTAAAGGGATTACATCACCCATCATTGTTTAATATTACAGATCTAGTTACCATACTTACATGTCATGATATCACATGAAGTGGGTGTGAGGATTGAGATCTTAAAATGCATTTAAGGCCAGGCAAACCCTGCAGATCAGTTCCCCCCACATGGAATCAAGCACAGCTGCTAACCTGCTAACTGTCGGCACAGGGAACATGTATGTGGATTATTTTCTGTTTTACATGTGAACTCAAGTTACATTTCTGCAAAGACGATGGGTTTTTACTGTTCTAAGGGTAAAACTGTTTAATTGTGCATTTGTGTCATAATTGCATCAACATTTTGATGGTTTGTTTTTAGATCTTTATGTGTTTTCCAGTTAGTCAAATTTACTGTATAACAGGATAAAAGATGACTTATCTCATTTTCACAGGGGTCCCATAAATGCCTCTCTAATATGTCGTATGCAACTTCATCTCAGACCAACATCACTGTTGGACTGCAGTACCGGGGAGCACTGGAAATGGTGTTGTTTTCTACTCCAATTACAGTGCCATGCTGTGTGTTTCTTGTCATTAATGGGATCATGCTTTTCACCTTGAGGAGTAAATCTGTGTTTAGAGAGACCTCCCGTTATATTCTTCTGTATAACCTACTTTTTGCAGACACTGTGCAGATGGCACTAAGCCAGTTACTGTATCTATTGTCTGCTTGTAGAATATGGCTGACCTATCCTGTATGTGGTGTTCTTGCCATGCTCGCTGATCTCACAAACGAAGTGTCTCCTCTCACACTGGTCGTTATGTCCCTGGAGAGATATGTAGCTGTGTGCTACCCACTGAGGCACGCTACCATCATCACCATCAGAAACACAGGTGTGGCTATTGTTGTAGTTTGGGCGTTCAGTTCACTAAATGTTTTTATCCGAGTTCTGTTGCTGTTAGATTTTCCATTTGAAGACCTGGAGAGCCTGCAGATGAAAGACTTTTGCTCTGACATAGCCATGTTTCTTGGTCCAATGTCTGATCATTATGACAAAGCCTTCACTTTATTTCTGTTTGTATCAACTGGTGTTGCTGTAACTTCATCCTATATTGGGGTGATGATAGCAGCCAGGTCAGCCTCCACAGACAAAGCTTCAGCCCATAAAGCTCGTAACACACTGTTGCTGCACTTGGTGCAGCTGGGCCTCAGTCTTTCCTCAACTGTACATGACCCATTGGTTATTGCCATGTCAAAAGTCCTAGACAGAGTAACACATTTGCGCATCCATAGTGTTATTTATGTATGTATTATCCTTCTCCCAAGATGTCTGAGTGCTCTGATCTATGGCATCAGAGACCAGGCCATCAGACCCATCCTCATGTACCATCTAAGCTGTCGATTGAAACTGCCAAGGCTGGGATCTCACCCTATGTGACATTGAATTATTAAAGCATTATTTTTATTTTAAGAAAAATATATTTATTTGAAAGAAATATCAATGTTTTTAATGTCTTTAAAATTTAAATACAGAATCAAATAATGTAGTATAGCAACGGTACTTTATATCCGTATTGAGTTATTTATATTCTGCACATACTTTGAGTTCATTGTTTTTAAATTGTTGGCCATCACAATAAGCATAAGTCATTTTAATATTTGTTTACATTTTAATGTATTTAAACATTTCACTCTACATCAACAGAGTCTAAACACAGTTTCAAAAACTTAAAGTCCCCCTCCACTCAAAAATGTGTTCTTCTTGTTCCTTCACTTGGATGTTTCACCTTCACTTTGAAGAATGATGTATGTGCAGTTTGTTTTCACATTCATCCACAGTTTTTCTGCACTCTGGGTGTAAATAAATATGATTTATTAAGGTGTCTAATTACAAACAAGATTTATGACACCACAACTAGATTGTCAGACAGTTGTGGTCCAATATGCAATTTTATGTTTATATTTATATCAACCTTCTTTTGTGGTAGTTGTGTTTTTCTCATACTCTGTATAGGTACTTGAGTTTTATCTAACCTTTTAACTTTGTTATGCACAACAACAGCACAATAATGTCAATAAATTGGCAATAAACCTGATGCTGATTCAGATTTTACAAAGCATTTGCACTTTTTTGTGGAAAAACACATCTCACCCAAATATTAATCAAAGCAAATGATTCCTCTATGTGTCAACACACATCTGGAGGAGATTAAAGAAATGCAAGCGACAAGTTTTCCATGAAATGTTTAAATACTGTAGATTTATTGTCTATATAAAGTTCATTCAAGGTGGTAATTCCATTTTTGCCCGAGATATTAGTTGTTAGTATTACACCTGTTGGGAGAGTAAAGTGAAAGGTCAGTCAGTGTAAAACAATGTCTAAACTGAATCTAAATGTTAAAGGAACATTCAAAAAATGAGATGAATTTGAATTTGGGTTCACGTTGTTGGAGCTGGACGCACAGCAGCAGTCAAAGATGATGAACCAGTTATTCTTGATCAGTTTCATTAAAAGAACAATATTTCCTCTACTGTTCATCAAATATTCAAAATCCCGACAATGAAAAACATCATCTTTGCTGTAGAGAACAGAGGCCAACTGTCAGTCTGACTGTTTTAATGATGTTGATTGAAAACGGCACTCAACTGTGCATTTGTGACTTGACCTTGCAAACTGAATATAAAACCTCAAAAAACTACAGTAATAAAAAAAGGTAAAATCATGAGATACCACCTATGCACCACCTATGTAACTAAGATGGCCGCCACAGCCCGTGGGAATGTCATAGAGAGATCAAATCAAAACTCAATTATTCACCTCATCACGACCTACAATTCATATACTGACACCCTTGACCTAGATCCAACAGGAAGTCTTCAATCTCACTTTCAATATAAGACTTTGCCCCAATTTTGGGCCCCAAACAAACGTTATCTCCTCTGAGGGAGTTAATGATATGGGCTTCAAATTTGAATACCTAACTTGTGACATTGTGCTGAAAAAAGTTATTAAAAACTTTGTAATGACTCGAACAGTTTACATTTTACAAGCCCTGAAGGTTGAAGTGCCATATTGCACCTTACGATGTAAAACAATAGGGAGGCAATATCTGGGCATGGACTTTGTGTCAAACAGAGGCTTCTGACGTCAAAACTATAAGTCTGACTACTTTCAAACCTCTATCAGTGGATTCACAACAAAATGTCCGACAAAAATATGCTTTTTAATGTAAGATTTGGCCAAAGTCATGAGATTTATGAAGATGTTTCACCTAAAGTATAATCTAAAATCCTGATCTCCAGCTGCTCCTGGTGATGTCACTCTGCATTACACACTCATTATAAAATCACAGGAGGAGCAAGAAAAGACATTAAAACTCACACTGATATCTCAAAAACAGTAAAAAATAGAAAACACATGTAAATTCCAGATTTGTAGGTCAAAGTCTGGTGATTCATTTAAAGTTCAAATGAAGTTTGTATCTAAAGCTATATGGAAACAGTAAATGTTCAAAAAGGTGTGTGTTCACTCACACTCTCCATTCAAGTGTATGAGTATTTTTGTGTCTGGCTACCAACAAACTCACAAAGGCAGTTTAACAGAAACAATCCTCATTTTGTAATTTTCCTATGAAATCCCAGTATTAATATTAAATGTGTGACCCATCATTAGGCCGGTCAGTATCAAGCTGTGCTCTAATAAATCTACCAATCCCTCTGATACAGCAGATACTCAGCTGCTTATTCAAGCATTATACTAGAAATTAAAAGATCCTATGTAAGTGATGGGGGACAAAATCCACAGTCCTTGTTTTCTGAAAAAAATTAAGCAAAACTTTATCTTCAACTAATTCTCTATGGTTCACTGTAGATTATGTTAAGTATTCAATACAATACATTAGAATTATAACTTTGGCTTGGTATTGCCACAGGAATGTACATTTTTAGGGCCCAAGCCCAAAAAGGGCAAAGGCCCTACTGCTGGACCAGCTACTTCAAAATTTCCTGTTTTTATTCGAATCCTAAACTTTTTTCAGAGGCGGACTGATTATCCACCTTAGTGAGGGCTGGACAGGGCCTCTGTATTGAATCTCCAGGCAACAGAATATACAATGACATGAACTAGAATACTGAGTAAGAGTTGTAAAGGGATTACATCACCCATCACTGTTTAATATTACAGATCTAGTTACCATACTTACATGTCATGATATCACATGAAGTGGGTGTGAGGATTGAGATCTTAAAATGCATTTAAGGCCAGGCAACCCCTGCAGATCAGTTCCCCCCACATGGAATCAAGCACAGCTGCTAACCTCCTAACTGTCGGCACAGGGAACATGTATGTGGATTATTTTCTGTTTTACATGTGAACTCAATTTACATTTCTGCAAAGACGATGTGTTTTTACTGTTCTATGGGTAAAACTGTTTAATTGTGCTTTTGTGTCATAATTGCATCAAAATTTTGATGGTTTGTTTTTAGATCTTTGTGTGTTTTCCAGTTAGTCAAATTTACTGTATAAAAGGATAAAAGATGACTTATCTCATTTTCACAGGGGTCCCATAAATGCCTCTCTAATATGTCATATGCAACTTCATCTCAGACCAACATCACTGTTGGACGGCAATACTGGGGTGTTCTGGAAATTGTGTTGTTTTCTACTCCAATTACAGTGCCATGCTGTGTGTTTCTTGTCATTAATGGGATCATGCTTTTCACTTTGAGGAGTAAATCTGTCTTTAGAGAGACCTCCCGTTATATTCTTCTGTATAACCTACTTTTTGCAGACACTGTGCATATGGCGCTAGGCCAGTTACTGTATCTACTGGCTGCTTGTAGAATATGGCTGACCTATCCTGTATGTGGTGTTCTTTCCATGCTTGCTGTTCTCACACATGAAGTGTCTCCTCTCACACTGGTGGTGATGTCTCTGGAGAGATATGTAGCTGTGTGCTACCCACTGAGGCATGCTACCATCATCACCATCAGAAACACAGGTGTGGCTATTGTTGTAATTTGGGCATTCAGTTCACTAAATGTTCTCATCCAAGTTATTTTACTGTTAGATTTTCCATTTGAAGACCTGGAGAGCCTTCAGATGAAAGACTTTTGCTCTGACATAGCCATTTTTCTTGGTCCAATGTCTGATCATTATAGCAAGGCCTTCACTTGTGTTCTGTTTCTATCAGCTGGTGTGGCAATCACGTCTTCTTATATTGGGGTGATGATCGCAGCCAGGTCAGCCTCCACAGACAAAGCTTCAGCCCTTAAAGCTCGTAACACACTGCTACTGCACTTGGTGCAGCTGGGCCTCAGTCTTTCCTCAACCTTACATGACCCATTGCTTATTGCCATGGCAAAATTCCTAAACAGAGTAGTACTTTTGCGCGTCCAGAGTGTTCTTTATATATGTATTATCCTTCTCCCAAGATGTCTGAGTGCTCTGATCTATGGCATCAGAGACCAGACCATCAGACCCATCCTCATGTACCATCTATGCTGTCGATTGAAACTCCCAAGGCTGGGATCTCACCCTACGTGACATTGAATTATTTAAACGTTATTTTTATTTTATATATATATATATATATATATATATATATATATATATATATATATATATATATATGTATGTATATTCATTTGAGAGCTCAATGTCTTTAAAATTTAAATTCAGAATAAAATAATGTAGTATTGCGGTATTTTATATCTTTTCTGAATTTTCTATATTCTGCACATACTTTATTTGAGTTCATTGTTTTTAAATTGTTGGCAACTGCAATAAGCAGAAGTAATTTTAATATCTACATTTTACTGTATTTAAACATTTCACTATACATCAACAGAGTCTCAACACTGTTGCAAAAACTTAAAGTCCCCCTCCACTCAAAAATGTGTTCTTCTTGTTCCTTCACTTGGATGTTTCATCTTCACTTTGAAGAATGATGTATGTGCAGTTTCCTTTCATTCATCTGCTGAAAATTTCTCTTTGTTCTGAATATAAATAAATATGAGTTTTTAAGGTGTCTTATTACGAGCATGATTTATGAAACTACAACTAGTTTGTCAGACAGTTGTGGTCCAATATGCAGTTTACTGTCATGGTCCATCAGGACTTTTGGGTTTTTGTTAGTTTGTCTTTTTGTTTTACCTCCCCTGTCTGATATGTGCTTTGTTTTGGGTTTTGTTTCCCCTGTGTTCCTCTGTTTTCCTGTTTTAGTTTGAATTCCCCGCTACCTTGTGTCTGCTCACTTTACTTCCTGTGTTTCGTTAGTTCATGTGTCTCACCTGTGTCTTGTTCTCCTCACCTGTCTTTCATTTGTAATCACTGCCTGTGTATTTATAGTCCTGTTTTCAGTTCAGTCCTTGTCGAGTCGTCTGTTGTCTTTCCTGTTGTTATCCCTCGTGTTGCGCTAAGCTCTTGTGTTTTGAAGATTTACTTGTTAGAATAAACGGTCTGCATCAGATTTCGGCTCTGTTTCGGCTCTCTGCATTTGGGTCCACCGGTTCCTCCGCACCTCTGGCTTGTGACAGAGGCAGAGAGGGAGGGCTCATGACATTTACACAAGTGTGATGTGGAAACTTGAAGCCTGCAGTGCACAAACACTGAGAATGGTCTTTACAGTGAAGGAGGAGACATCTTGTGTAAAGCAGGGGGACCTTTGAAATTAAAAAATATTCATATTCAATAGGGAGAAGAAGTAATAATAATAATAATAGTAGCACCTTTCATAAAATAAAATGCAGCTCAAAGTGCTTTACAGAAAGAGGTAAAAACAAACAAAATACAGATATTATATATAAATATTAAAAGAAAGGGGGGAAAAAGAAATACAATCATAAAAAAACCACAGTGATAAAAAGAGGTAAGACGATAGGTAAAATCATGAGATAAGAAAGATGTAACAACATCTGACAACAGTAAAGAGCACAAAAAAGGTGTTTTAACCCAGATATCATATGGAAGTGGGCCACTTCAGGCAATGATACGGCACTGCTGGTCTTCCTCTGGCCCACACAAAATGGATGTGAGCCTGAAGTGGCCTACCTGTAAAATAACAAATATGGCCCAAATATCACAAAACAAATGTGGGCCACCTTTGGCAAAGATCTGGCCCAGTTAACAATAGTTAATGTGGATGTAAACCAAAAGTGGCCCACATATGGTGGGGCAAATGTGGCCCGGTTATCTTAAACATATCCAGGCCAGTTCTGACAAATATACGAAACAGTAAGCACTGGCTAATCTGGAATTGACCCTGAGGTGGCCCATATTTGAAATGGTGAATATGGCCCAAATATGGTTGAACAGTATTGGGCTACTATAGGTAAAGATGTGGAGCAATTGGTGCTGACTAATGTGGAAGTGTGTATTGCTGGAATGTTCAGAGCTAGAGTGGGTGACATCATCACTAGAGTGGAAGAGGCTGTTTAAATTTACATTAAAAATATTTTAAAACAACATGTTTAACAGATATAGAAAGAATGAACATAAGGGTGGAATAATATGATTTGGTACAGATTGTTTTTACTTATGTTGTTTTTGTTTGTTGTTGTTGTTTCTATGCAAGTCATATTTATTCTCATGTTGTTTTGAATGTTTTTTGGCTTTGATTTGATTGATAAAGTAAAAAAAAAACAGTTCTTTACTTCATCTGATGTCCTTTTCAAACATTGAAAGATTATTATTTATGTTGTTTACTAAAAGTTTGCTGTTATTTTTGTTTTTTTGTTTTGTTTTGCTGCCCTTATATATCTTATTTTGTTATTTTAACATGTTCAAAATAAAATTAATCTAATCAACATTTCCAACACATGAAATTATTAAATAGAAATGTCTGAACACACTGGATTTCTAAAGATAATTAAGATTTAATTTACAGCAGGAGTGAATGTGACATTATCTGTTGTAACTTTACTGATATAAAGTAAAATTATTTAACTGTTGGCAGGATTCAACCCTGTCTCCTCAAAATTACGTTCCCACACAACTAAACTGCATTCTCAATTACGTTTCTACAAAAACGTATTTTGTCCACGATTACATTTGTTTGTAACGTATCACGAATACGTTTCTAATCAACATATCTTTGCTTTCCTACAATGCAATTAGCTATTTTAATTCGAACAACATTTCTCTACTTTAACATACATATATATTGGTTACAGGCTTACGCGTTTTTCTTAACAAACCTGGATTTGTCCTTTTTCAACGTGACGGTACTCATTTTAATTAATGGATCATAAGAAGGGACTGAATTCCCAGTGATGTCATTTGTATTAAGGTCCCACAAAATGGACCCACCTCCCCGCCCCCCACAACACCCCCTTTTTTTCACGTTACTTCGTCTTCTTTGTTGCTCTTTTGACAGACAGTGGATGGCTCAACAAACCAGACAGACTAGCGACCCCACGTGTGTCTACATTGAAATGACATCTTCATTCTTGAAAACGAGTTGGTGGGTTCTCAGTCCGCCAAAACAGTAATTCGTAAATTGTTGGCACACGCGCAAACACCCACCCCTCCCCCCACCACACACACACACACACACACACATATATGTGTCTAAAATAAAGCTACATCTTTACGTGTTCTGAACATAGATCATCTAGCAGTGTAATTACTAGTCTGGTTGTAGTAGATATTTGAAACCTATTTCACTACCCTACTTTACAAAACAGAAGAACCGCCATCCCAAAAACACCGTTTATGAAACACTCACTAAAATATCTTAAACAAACCAACATCTTAACTTTTTGTTAACATAGATCGTTTAGATGCAGTGTGATTATTAGTTTGGGTGTATTAAATGTTTGATATATTCAACAGATAGATCTTTTCACCACCCTATCTTACTACCCTACTCTACAACCAGAAGAACTACAACTGTGGTGCTTATTTGTATCAGAAGCATGGCGAGGCTCATGGGAATTGTAGTTAAAAAAAATAGTGTTTTTAATATATTAGGAAGTTGAAAATACTAAATTGAGAGTACATTAGAGAGTTTAAGGGGACGATAAACACATTTGTGTAATCAGATTTTAAATATCTAATTGCCTTATGAATTAAAATTAATTTTAACCATATTTTACCCATATCTGATGCGCCCTCAATTGTTAACTATATTCACATGATAGCTGAGGCCCAGAGCTCTCTCTAACAGTTGGTCCCATGTCTGTACCCCCTTTTGTTGATGAATTATAAGCCTTCAAATATGCACTGAGGTCAAGGTTCAAAGGTCAGTTTTTCAATGCAGGAGCCATGTAGGATCTTCATACTTACATATGTTATTTTCCAGATCAAGACCTTTCCAAAAATGTACTTGATCTAGCTCTATGACAAAGTTTTAATTTTCACATTTCATGGACACAAGCTGTCCCAGGCCTAGTTTCACAGAGCACTTACAGACACTCGTGAAATAGGTTCATAAAACAACATAACTACTGAATATATAAAATATCTACAACAACCAGACTAGTAATTACACTGCTAGATGATCTATGTTCAGAAAACGTAAAGATGTTGCTTTATTTTAGACACATATATGTGTCTGTGTGTGTGTGTGTGTGTGGTGGGGGGAGGGGTGGGTGTTTGCACATGCGCCAGCATTTTACAAATTACTCTTTTGGCGACTGAAAACCCGCCAACTCGTCTAGCTTGCAACCTCGTGTTTTCAAGAATGAAGATGTCATTTCAATGTAGACACACGTGGGGTCGCTAGTCTGTCTGATTCATTGAGCCATCCACTGTCTGTCAAAAGAGCGACAAAGAAGAAAACAAAGTAACTCGAAAAAAAGGGGGTGTTGTGGGGGGCGGAGAGGGGGGGTCCATTTTGTGGTACCTTACTACGCATGACGTCACTGGGAATTCCCTTTGACACATTTCTTTCTTTTTTCAGTCCTTTCTTACGAGGTTAGACAACAATGGCCAGAAAATTTGAGATTGTCATGTCTTTCTCTCATTTTATTCTTCACAGCAATGGCAGGCAGTTACTTAAAAAGTGGTCATAATGCGCAAATCATCAGATGTCAGTGGAGATACAAGATACACAGCAATTAATAAATCAATCCATTCATTAAAACGAGTACCATCACGATGAAAAAGGATAAATCCAGGTTTCTTAAGAAAAACGCGTAAGCCTGTCACCTATATATATGTGTGTTAAAGTAGAGAAAGGTTGTTTGAATTAAAATAGCTAACAGCATTGTAGGAATATACATTTTTAGGGCCCGAGCCCAAAAAGGGCAAAGGCCCTACTGCTGGACCAGCTACTTCAAAATTTCCTGTTTTTATTCGAATCCTAAACTTTTTGTCAGAGGAAGACTGATTATCCACCTTAGTGAGGGCTGGACAGGGCCTCTGGATTGAATCTCCAGGCAACAGAATATACAATGACATGAACTTGAATACTGAGTAAGAATTGTAAAGGGATTACATCACCCATCATTGTTTAATATTACAGATCTAGTTACCATACTTACATGTCATGATATCACATGAAGTGGGTGTGAGGATTGAGATCTTAAAATGCATTTAAGGCCAGGCAAACCCTGCAGATCAGTTCCCCCCACATGGAATCAAGCACAGCTGCTAACCTCCTAACTGTCGGCACAGGGAACATGTATGTGGATTATTTTCTGTTTTACATGTGAACTCAAGTTACATTTCTGCAAAGACAATGGGTTTTTACTGTTCTATGGGTAAAACTGTTTAATTGTGCATTTGTGTCATAATTGCATCAAAATTTTGATGGTTTGTTTTTAGATCTTTATGTGTTTTCCAGTTAGTCAAATTTACTGTATAACAGGATAAAAGATGACTTATCTCATTTTCACAGGGGTCCCATAAATGCCTCTCTAATATGTCATATGCAACTTCATCTCAGACCAACATCACTGTTGGACGGCAATACTGGGGTGTTCTGGAAATTGTGTTGTTTTCTACTCCAATTTCAGTGCCATGCTGTGTGTTTCTTGTCATTAATGGGATCATGCTTTTCACCTTGAGGAGTAAATCTGTGTTTAGAGAGACCTCCCGTTATATTCTTCTGTATAACCTACTTTTTGCAGACACTGTGCAGATGGCACTAAGCCAGTTACTGTATCTACTGGCTGCTTGTAGAATATGGCTGACCTATCCTGTATGTGGTGTTCTTTCCATGCTCGCTGTTCTCACAAATGAAGTGTCTCCTCTCACACTGGTGTTGATGTCTCTGGAGAGATATGTAGCTGTGTGCTACCCACTGAGGCACGCTACCATCATCACCACCAGAAACACAGCAATGGCTATTGTTGTAATTTGGGCGTTCAGTTCACTAAATGTTCTCATCCACGTTGTTTTACTGTTAGATTTTCCATTTGAAGACCTGGAGAGCCTTCAGATGAAAGACTTTTGCTCTGACATAGCCATGTTTCTTGGTCCAATGTCTGATCATTATAGCAAAGCCTTCACTTGTGTTCTGTTTCTATCAGCTGGTGTGGCAATCACGTCTTCTTATATTGGGGTGATGATTGCAGCCAGGTCAGCCTCCACAGACAAAGCTTCAGCCCTTAAAGCTCGTAACACACTGCTACTGCACATGGTGCAGCTGGGCCTCAGTCTTTCCTCTACTGTATATGACCCGTTGCTTATTGCCATGGCAAAAGTCCTAGACAGAGTAACACATTTGCGCATCCATAATGTTATTTATGTATGTATTATCCTTCTCCCAAGATGTCTGAGTGCTCTGATCTATGGTATCAGAGACCAGGCCATCAGACCCATCCTCATGTACCATCTAAGCTGTCGATTGAAACTGCCAAGGCTGGGATCTCACCCTACGTGACATTGAATTATTCAAACGTTGTTTTTATTTTAAAATATATATCTATTCATTTGAGAGCTCAATGTCTTTAAAATTTAAATTCAGAATAAAATAATGTAGTATTGTGGTATTTTATATCTTTTCTGAATTTTCTATATTCTGCACATACTTTATTTGAGTTCATTGTTTTTAAATTGTTGGCAACTGCAATAAGCAGAAGTAATTTTAATATCTACATTTTACTGTATTTAAACATTTCACGCTACATCAACAGAGTCTCAACACAGTTGCAAAAACTTAAAGTCCCCCTCCACTCAAAAATGTGTTCTTCTTGTTCCTTCACTTGGATGTTTCATCTTCACTTTGAAGAATGATATATGTGCAGTTTGTTTTCACATTCATCTCCTGAAAATTTCTCTGTGTTCTGAATATAAATAAATATGAGTTTTTAAGGTGTCTCATTACGAGCATGATTTATGACACTTCAACTAGTTTGGAGACAGTTGTGGTCCAATATGCAATTTACACAACTGTGATGTGGAAACTTGAAGCCTGCAGTGCAAAAACACTGAGAATGGTCTTTACAGTGAAGGAGGAGACATCTTGTGTAAAGCAGGGGGATCTTTGAAATTAAAAAATATTCATATTCAATAGGGAGAAGAAGTAATAATAATAATAATAATAATAATAATAGTAGCACCTTTCATAAAATACAATGCAGCTCAAAGTGCTTTACAGAAAGAGGTAAAAACAAACAAAATACAGATATTATATATAAATATTAAAAGAAAGGGGGGGAAAAGAAATACAATCATAAAAAACCACAGTGATAAAAAGAGGTAAGAAGATAAGGTAAAATCATGAGATAAGAAAGATGTAACAACAGCTGACAACAGTAAAGAGCACAAAAAAGGTGTTTTAACCCAGATATCATATGGAAGTGGGCCACTTCAGGCAATGATACGGCACTGCTGGTCTTCCTCTGGCCAACACAAAATGGATGTGAGCCTGAAGTGGCCTACCTGTAAAATAACAAATATGGCTCAAATATCACAAAACAAATGTGGGCCACCTTTGGCAAAGATCTGGCCCAGTTAACAATAGTTAATGTGGGTGTAAACCAAAAGTGGCCCACATATGGTGGGGCAAATGTGGCCCGGTTATCTTAAACATATCCAGGCCAGTTCTGACAAATATACGAAACAGTAAGCACTGGCTAATCTGGAATTGAGCCTGAGGTGGCCCATATTTGAAATGGTGAATATGGCCCAAATATGGTTGAACAGTATTGGGCTACTATAGGTAAAGATGTGGAGCAATTGGTGCTGACTAATCTGGAAGTGTGTATTGCTGGAATGTTCAGAGCTAGAGTGGGTGACATCATCACTAGAGTGGAAGAGGCTGTTCAAATTTACATTAAAATATTTTAAAACAACATGTTTAACAGATATAGAAAGAATGGACATAAAGGTGGAATAATATGATTTGGTACAGATTGTTTTTGACTTGTTTTTGTTTGTTGTTATTGTTTCTATGCAAGTCATATTTATTCTCGTCTTGTTTTGAATGTTTTTTGGCTTTGATTTGATTGATAAAGTAAAAAAAACAGTTCTTTACTTCATCTGATGTCCTTTTCAAACATTGAAAGATTATTATTTATGTTGTTTACTAAAAGTTTGCTGTTATTTTTGTTTTTTTGTTTTGTTTTGCTGCCCTTATATATCTTATTTTGTTATTTTAACATGTTCAAAATAAAATTAATCTAATCAACATTTCCAACACATGAAATTATTAAATAGAAATGTCTGAACACACTGGATTTCTAAAGATAATTAAGATTTAATTTACAGCAGGAGTGAATGTGACATTATCTGTTGTAACTTTACTGATATAAAGTAAAATTATTTAACTGTTGGCAGGATTCAACCCTGTCTCCTCAAAATTACGTTCCCACACAACTAAACTGCATTCTCAATTACGTTTCTACAAAAACGTATTTTGTCCGCGATTACATTTGTTTGTAACGTATCACGAATACGTTTCTAATCAACATATCTTTGCTTTCCTACAATGCAATTAGCTATTTTAATTCGAACAACATTTCTCTACTTTAACATACATATATTGGTTACAGGCTTACGCGTTTTTCTTAACAAACCTGGATTTGTCCTTTTTCAACGTGACAGTACTCATTTTAATTAATGGATCATAAGAAGGGACTGAATTCCCAGTGATGTCATTTGCATTAAGGTCCCACAAAATGGACCCACCTCCCCGCCCCCCACAACACCCCCTTTTTTTCACGTTACTTCGTCTTCTTCGTCGCTCTTTTGACAGACAGTGGATGGCTCAACAAACCAGACAGACTAGCGACCCCACGTGTGTCTACATTGAAATGACATCTTCATTCTTGAAAACGAGTTGGCGGGTTTTCAGTCCGCGAAAACAGTAATTCATAAATTGTTGGCACATGCGCAAACACCCACCCCTCCCCCCACCACACACACACACACACACACACATATATGTGTCTAAAATAAAGCTACATCTTTACGTGTTCTGAACATAGATCATCTAGCAGTGTAATTACTAGTCTGGTTGTAGTAGATATTTGAAACCTATTTCACGACCCTACTTTACAAAACAGAAGAACCGCCATCCCAAAAACATTGTTTATGAAACACTCAGTAAAATATCTTAAACAAACCAACATCTTAACTTTTTGTTAACATAGATCATTTAGATGCAGTGTGATTATCAGTTCGGGTGTATTAAATGTTTGATATATTCAACAGATAGATCTTCTCACGACCCTATCTCACTACCCCACTCTACAACCAGAAGAACTACAACTGTGGTGCTTATTTGTATCAAGAAGCATGGCAAGGCTCATGGGAATTGTAGTTAAAAAAATTGTGTTTTTAATATATTAGGAAGTTGAAAATACTAAATTGAGAGTACACTAGGGGGTTTAAGGGGACGATAAACACATTTGTGTAATCAGATTTTAAATATCTAATTGCTTTATGAATTAAAATGAATTTTAACCATATTTTACCCATATCTGATGCGCCCTCAATTGTTAACTATATTCACATGATAGCTGAGGCCCAGAGCTCTCTCTAACAGTTGGTCCCATGTCTGTACCCCCTTTTGTTGATGAATTATAAGCCTTCAAATATGCACTGAGGTCAAGGTTCAAAGGTCAGTTTTTCAATGCAGGAGCCATGTAGGATCTTCATACTTACATATGTTATTTTCAAGATCAAGACCTTTCCAAAAATGTACTTGATCTAGCTCTATGACAAAGTTTTAATTTTCACATTTCATGGACACAAGCCGTCCCAGGCCTACTTTCACAGAGCACTTACAGACAGCGCACTCGTGAAATAGGTTCATAAAACAACATAACTACTGAATATATCAAATATCTACAACAACCAGACTAGTAATTACACTGCTAGATGATCTATGTTCAGAAAACGTAAAGATGTTGCTTTATTTTAGACACATATATGTATGTGTGTGTGTGTGTGTGTGTGGTGGGGGGAGGGGTGGGTGTTTGCACGCGCGCCAGCATTTTACGAATTACTCTTTTGGCGACTGAAAGCCCGCCAACTCGTCTTGCTTGCAACCTCGTGTTTTCAAGAATGAAGATGTCATTTCAATGTAGACACACGTGGGGTCGCTAGTCTGTCTGGTTCGTTGAGCTATCCACTGTCTGTCAAAAGAGCGACGAAGAAGAAAACAAAGTAACTCGAAAAATAGGGGGTGTTGTGGGGGGCGGTGAGGGGGATCCATTTTGTGGGACCTTACTACGCATGACGTCACTGGGAATTCCCTTTGACACATTTCTTTCTTTTTTCAGTCCCTTCTTATGAGGTTAGACAACAATGGCCAGAAAATTTGAGTTTGTCATGTCTTGGAAACTTGGGGAGCATTCCTATGCATTCCTATGAAATCCCAGTATTAATATTAAATGTGTGACCCATCATTAGGCCGGTCAGTATCAAGCTGTGCTCTAATAAATCTACCAATCCCTCTGATACAGCAGATACTCAGCTGCCTATTCAAGCATTATACTGGAAATTAAAAGATCCTATGTAAGTGATGGAGGACAAAATCCACAGTCCTTGTTTTCTGAAAAAGCAAAACTTTATCTTCAACTAATTCTCTATGGTCCACTGTAGATTATGTTAAGTATTCAATACAATACATTAGAATTATAACTTTGGCTTGGTATTGCCACTTGAATATACATTTTTAGGGCCCGAGCCCAAAAAGGGCAAAGGCCCTACTGCTGGACCAGCTACTCCAAAATTTCCTGTTTTTATTCAAATCTAAACTTTTTTCAGTGGCGGACTGATTATCCACCTTAGTGAGGGCTGGACAGGGCCTCTGGATTGAATCTCCAGGCAACAGAATATACAATGACATGAACTAGAATACTGAGTAAGAATTGTAAAGGGATTACATCACCCATCACTGTTTAATATTACAGATCTAGTTACCATACTTACATGTCATGATATCACATGAAGTGGGTGTGAGGATTGAGATCTTAAAATGCATTTAAGGCCAGGCAAACCCTGCAGATCAGTTCCCCCCACATGGAATCAAGCACAGCTGATAACCTCCTAACTGTCAGCACAGGGAACATGTATGTGGATTATTTTCTGTTTTATATGTGAACTCAAGTTACATTTCTGCAAAGATGATGGGTTTTTACTGTTCTAAGGGTAAAACTGTTTAATTGTGCTTTTGTGTCATAATTGCATCAAAATTTTGATGGTTTGTTTTTAGATCTTTATGTATTTTCCAGTTAGTCAAATTTACTGTATAACAGGATAAAAGATGTATTGTCTCATTTTCACAGGGATCCCATAAATGCCTCTCTAATATGTCATATGCAACTTCATCTCAGACCAACATCACTGTTGGACTGCAGTACCGGGGAGCACTGGAAATTGTGTTGTTTTCTACTCCAATTACAGTGCCATGCTGTGTGTTTCTCGTCATTAATGGGATCATGCTTTTCACCTTGAGGAGTAAATCTGTGTTTAGAGAGACCTCCCGTTATATTCTTCTGTATAACCTACTTTTTGCAGACACTGTGCATATGGCGCTAGGCCAGTTACTGTATCTACTGTCTGCTTGTAGAATATGGCTGACCTATCCTGTATGTGGTGTTCTTGCCATGCTCGCTGTTCTCACAAATGAAGTGTCTCCTCTCACACTGGTGGTGATGTCTCTGGAGAGATATGTAGCTGTGTGCTATCCACTGAGGCACGCTACCATCATCACCACCAGAAACACAGCAATGGCTATTGTTGCAATTTGGGCGTTCAGTTCACTAAATGTTCTCATCCAAGTTGTTTTAATGTTAGATTTTCCATTTGAAGACCTGGAGAGCCTTCAGATGAAAGACTTTTGCTCTGACATAGCCATGTTTCTTGGTCCAATGTCTGATCATTATAGCAAGGCCTTCACTTGTGTTCTGTTTGTATCAGCTGGTGTGGCAATCGCTTCTTCTTATATTGGAGTGATGATAGCAGCCAGGTCAGCCTCCACAGACAAAGCTTCAGCCCATAAAGCTCGTAACACACTGCTGCTGCACTTGGTGCAGCTGGGCCTCAGTCTTTCTTCAACTTTACATGATCCATTGCTTATTGCCATGGCAAAATTCCTAAACAGAGTAGTACTTTTGCGCATCCAGAGTGTTATTTATGTATGCGTTATCCTTCTCCCAAGATGTCTGAGTGCTCTGATCTATGGTATCAGAGACCAGGCCATCAGACCCATCCTCATGTACCATCTAAGCTGTCGATTGAAACTGCCAAGGCTGGGATCTCACCCTATGTGACATTGAATTATTCAAGCATTATTTTTATTTTAAGAAAAATAATTCATTTGAAAGAAATATCAATGTCTTTAATGTCTTTAAAATTTAAATACAAAATCAAATAATGCAGCATAGAGTGCAGAGTTGGTTGGTTTTGAACTTGGTTAAAGTGATTTTGTTACTGTTCGCGCTGGTTGAAGTGCATTGTGAAGTGATAATATTGAACAGGTTATGGTCCCGCCACAGTTTCTATAGTCATCCTAAAAAAGAGCCATAAGAATCATAAATAAAACCACTTACAGAGAAACAACAAACTCGCTCATGTACAGAGTAAAAAACATCAGCAGTTACCAAACAAACAGCATCAAAAGGTTGCTTCACATGAGGGAAAGTAAATATGATTTCAGAGGAATATGTATGTTTAAAAAACAATTAGTAATGATAAATGCAAAACTTCACTGTATCACAACAAAGGGAGTTAATCTACGGAATAACTGTAGTGTAGAAATTAAGAAAGTTCTTTAAAAATCTTTAAAAACGACATAAAAAATAACAACATAAAAAATATTTTAAAACAACACATTTAACAGATATAGAAACAATGAACATAAAGGTGAAATAATATGATTTGGTACAGATTGTTTTTGACTTATGTTGTTTTTGTTTGTTGATATTGTTTCTATGCAAGTTATATTTATTCTCATGTTGTTTTGAATGTTTTTTGGCTTTGATTTGATTGATAAAGTAAAAAAAACAGTTCTTTACTTCATCTGATGTCCTTTTCAAACATTGAAAGATTATTAATTATGTTGTTTACTGAAAGTTTGCTGTTATTTTTGGTTTTTTTGTTTTGTTTTGCTGCCCTTATATATCTTATTTTGTTATTTTAACATGTTCAAAATGAAATTAATCTAATCAACATTTCCAACACAAAATTATTAAATAGAAATGTCTGAACACACTGGATTTCTAAAGATAATTAATATTTTATTCACAGCAGGAGTGAATGTGACATTATCTGTTGTAACTTTACTGATATAAAGTAAAATTATTTAACTGTTGACAGGGTTTGCCGTTTAATATCTTGAGAAATGTGACAGTAAATTCTGTTAATTAGTCCGTTTATGGTCTTTGCTTCAGTAATTTATTTACATGAACATTTTAGGGGACATTCTCTAGTGAAAAGAAATATAAATAAACAATAAATAATGATAAAAAAATATATATTTTTATCATCATAAAATTATTTTCTGTATTCTGTGCCAAATGTGATTCAACCACAGAATCCTCAATAAAGAGCCGAAACAATCAACAGTTGCTTAATTTAGACAAATAAAGTCACTTTAAAACAAGTTGATAATTACCAAAAAAAATGACCAGGTTCAAGTTTCTTCTTCTATGGTGAGGGTTAGGGTTTGATTGTCTTTGGGTTTTGAACTGCCGATCAGACAAAACATTCAACATGAATTTATCAGTTTGAGCATTTGAGAAATTGTGATTTTCTGTCATTTCATAAAAGATTAATTGAAAAAAAAACCCATAATACTGTCTATGATGTTTGCTGCTCTTACTGTCAAAAGCTGAAAATAAAACAAATAATCATGTAATTTTTTCAACTGTGATATTTCAGAAGTAGCGTGATAAATACAGGAAATAAAGGTTTTAATGTGGAATTAAAAGACTTGTGAACCTAAAGTTTAAAAAAGTTTCTTACAGCTTAACCATCTGTTGAAGTGACACACTGGTGGGAGAAGAAGAGAGGAAAATAATCTCATTTAAATATAATGTTGTGCACTAGAAATACTCACAAGTACAGGAACATTTCCATCGGTTACCAAGGAAAATAAACTGAATATTTTAATGAGTATTATTCTCCAATCAGATTATATTGTGACTCAAGTGAAATGTCACACAAAAAATATAATTTCATAATTATATATAGATGTAACAGGTATTAGTCAGGCTCAGCTGAAGCATTCATTTTGTTTTTGATAATGTATTTATTAGTTATTTTGATGAAACACATCACACAATAACTGCAGCACCTCTCAACTTACTGATTTGATAAATATCACTCAGGCTTTTTAACTTTAATTGCAACCACATGAGACTTAAACTATTAAATCAGTGAGGTGTTACAGTGCCTTGGCCTCAGCACTGAAGGGCTATAACCACCAGATGTCACTGTGCCTTATGAAATGAAGGACGAGTTCACAACTGTTCAAGTGCATATAAAAACAACAGTCAGGAGATTCAAGATTCAAGATGTTTATTATCACATTGCACAGAAAACACAGCTCGTTCACCCTTCAATGCAATAAAGTCACATTTCCATTACATGGTACCGGCTCAACTCTTCTCTCCTCTGGTACCAGGTACTTTTCTGAGTGTCGTTTTCCATTACAAGGTAGTACCCCCTCAGGGTACCTGGTCGTCATTAGCAACGGCGCATGAATCTGCCGTGACGTCATCTTCAGCGCGACACACAAAGGAACAATGGAGGATATCGAAGGGATAGTGTGTTTGATACTCGGTATGTGGCTGTTTGTCACAGCAAAGAGACGGATTTTGTTTCAGAAGAGGCTGTCGGCAGCAAGATGAAACGGAGCTTGGTTATTTAAAAATGGCGGGTTTGGTTTTGCTACACATTGATGACGCAGTGACGATCCTCTCTGACCAATCAGAGCTCTGCAGTGTTCTGACGTCACATTTTGGTTCCAGCTCTGCTTTTTTTGGAACCTCGACAGAGGTGATACCAAAAAAGTTGGTACCAGGTACTTTTTCGTAATGGAAAACCAAAAAAGGCGAGTTGAGTTGAGCCGGTACCATGTGATGGAAATGCGCCATAAGTTATATGTACAGCACAGTATGGTGCATAAATATACACTTTGTATCACTGTAAATGGTGGCAGGCTGATGGATTTCACACCATCACGTTGGCGGTGTGAGCTGTCCCTGATGATCCTGTGTATATTCTCATTTGTCCAGGTCATATTTATCTCTAGGCAACAATGATTCCAAAGCAACTGGACTTAGATTTGTCTTATGAAGACGTTCGCCTCTTATCTGACAGTCAGATTAGTGGGGACTAGTCAGACCGATGCGTTACGAACTGATGAAGCCGCTTGGATAAGAGGCGAACGTCTTCATAAGACAAATCTAAGTCCAGTTGCTTTGGAATCATTGTTGCCTCGAGTCCCTGATGATGTTACGTGCCCTCCTGATGACCCTGGTGATGTAAATGTCCTGAAGTGAGGGGAAAGCAGCTTCTGAGATGCACTGTGCAGTTTTGAGCAGTTCCCATACCGGACGGTGATGGATCTCTCAACCGTACACCTGTAGAAGTTGCTGAGGTATTCGGTTGGATTTCTCGATGACCGGGTGAGATCCAGATCGCTGACGTAGGTGCTGAGGAAGGTTTTCACCCTCTCGACCGCAGTCTCACCTACGTATGGTGGCTTGAGAAGCTCCCTCTTCCTCCTTGGATCAAGACCAGGTTGCCACCTCTCTTCTGTACGTCGTCTCCACCCCACCAGTGATCAGCGTTATGGAGTTTTCCGGCTTTAGGGGTTTACAAATTGGGGTTACGCTGGGTCAAGCCTGGGCCTTGAGGTCACACTGTACATTTTCTCCTCTCCTTGAGACTCCAGCTGTCTGTGATGTTTTGAGGGAAGCAGAAACCTCTCCGATAGAGTGTATATCAGCATCGCCATGGTCACCAAGGTCGGAGGAGGCTTTCATAGACAACAGAGATAGGTGGATTAGTTGATTCTCTTGACACAGTCAGACATTCAAACCAAAGATCTGCTGACGTTCAATACAACGTGACCTGAACTGACACGGGTAAAATGTAGTTCCTTGATTAGAAACTAGAGAACCAATCTAATTGTTCATATTGTAGGCTGATAAAGACTCAAAGGACTCGGACCTTCAGGGGACAGAACGGAAAGTGGAAGTGATGCAGGCCAAAGATCCACAGTGTGTCCAGATAGACATTTAAAGTGTGTGTGAAGCTTCTGTTCAGCTTCATCAGTCTGAGTTAGTCATATCAAGTGGATATCTGACACATTTACAGTCTTTTTAGCATCAGATTCTCCTCTTTGTGTTTCCCTCTTTTTTAAAAGAAAGATTAAAAACTTATTTCTTCACCTTAAACCTTTAACTTGCTTCGTCTCAGTCTACTTCGCACTTCCTGCACTTCTTTTAAAATTTTACTTGTATTTTGTAGAAAATGCGTTGTGATGTATTCAAAATGTTATTCTTATGTAGATTTACATGTTTTTATGTTCATTTTATGCCTTTTATGTCTTGATGTGAAGCATTTAAGCTGCATTTTTTTTGTATGAAAGGTGCCATGTAAATAAAGTTATTACATAGTTATTACATAGTTATTATATAGTTATTATTATGATTGTGATCATTATTATGATTATTGTATTACATATTATATTACAGTTTGTGGTGTCTGGATTTAGAGCGGAGTGAGACATCTGTCCCTTGTGTTTAGTATCTTTGTTCTGAAACGGAAACCGGAAGCGTTGTGTTTGTTGTTGTTGCTTGATGCGCTTCCATTTGTCGCTTTTACTTGTTTAGTTTCACTCTTTTTAATCTCTCTGTAATCTCTTTCTGTCTCCAGGGAGCTAGTTGAACCCTCCGAGCTTCAGTTCGCGGCAGTAATTAAATGTTATTCGCAGCTTTTTTTGTTTTAAAACAAGTCCTGCGGTTTTTTTGTCGGCGTTTGACGGCGGAGCGGGAAGTTTGAAAGAGGCTAGCTGAGGGTTAGCATGCTAACCATCAAAACAAATAAAACAAAATAAAACTGAATCATGTTTGACATAAAAAGTCAGTGGAAGCTGATCATTTTAGAGCCCTGGACTTCACCGCTGTGATCGAGGACTTTGCCACCAGGAAGAAGAAGGTTTTAAAGGTAGGAACGGACTTTTATTACCTTTTATTGCAGTTATTTATTGATAAATGTGCCATAAAATTAAACTTCAGTCATGAGTCACTGTTGATACTCTGCTCTCTGACACACTGACACTCATCAGTAGTTGTTGTTTGCATGTATAAAAACTACAGACAGGTGACAAATTAAAGGAAAAACCTGATCTAAAGGTCTTACTGAAACACTTCATGTTATGTTACTTTATTATGTTTTTCCTTAAATTTGTCGCCGTCTGTGTGTTTAGCATTAATACATATTTTGGAGGGTTGGTTTGTATTTAAATTTAAAGCAAATCTAGGTTTCTTGTAATTCAATAATTTACCTAAAGCTCAACATTAATAATAATAGTATTAAACTTTATTTACCGAGCACCTTTCATGGCATAAAATGCAGTTTTAAGTGCTTCACAAAAGAAATATAAATTCAATGAATAAATATTTTATATAAAATTACCACATGGAAAGGTCTGTTTCTTATTATATCTTGAATTATATACTCAACAAATTAAAGCTACTTACTCACATTTGATTATTTTCTCCTTTTATTTTACGAAGCGTCTTCAAATGACGACAGATATTGTGTATGTATTGTATTGTATGTACATACTGAGATGGGATAAATATTGGTTAAGACATAGTACAAGAGTAAAAGACAAAGTTCTGGGGGAAGAGTAAAATAAAAACAATGAATGAATTGCAAAGCACTGCTGAAAATACTCAACACAAATAGAATGTGATTACCATGGCATGTTACATTTAAGAGATTTGGTAGATAATAAGTGGTATGGTGCTGTTTTATTTGTGACCACAAGGTGGCGCTATTGCTGCCATGATTCAGTATGTCGTGCAGATTCTCATGGAAAACCTGCCTATCAAGTTTCATTCCATTAAAGACAACAGAATTGCTGAAATATCATGTTATAAGGTGACTCTAGCGCCTCCTGTGGGCAGAATTTTGTGAAGGTTACAGGTTGTCTGTCTGATATCGATGCATCAATGTGATTTTCTTTAGTTTTAAACGTCTTTCGTGTAAATATTGAAAACTTTAAACGACGTGTTTTTAACCGAGCACACACCACAACATGTACTAAAACATTTTAACCCATTTTCTGTTCTTATTCATGAATGTTTATGTCTTTTACTTCAGATTTTTAGCTGTAATGAACTATCTCTCATTTTCCTTTTATTCTCTCTGTTAATGTAAAGATTATCATTATTATTATTATTATTATTATTATTATTATTATTACATATTAGTAATGTACTATGATGGTTTCTACCTGTACAGCCTGTAGTGCTGCCTACCTGCAGCCGCCCGTCACTGCCGCCGCCATGTCCCTGATAAGATGATCCTCAAACCGACCACAGACACGTCCGACAGGTAACGTTGCTGCACAATTTAACCCGGATAATGTTAACCGATCGCTTCAATAGATGAGGATGCACATTCAGAAATGTGTTACAGAGTTATAAATGTTGTAAATGTTCTTTATTCAGACACCAGCGGAGTAATAATTCATTAAATAAAGCACAATTTAAATATAGAAATACTCTGTTTGTAGCATTAATGTGTTTTTTTTTCCAGTGATGGAAGAAGCACTCAGCACATTTCAACAAGTGCTTCACATAGAAGATAAAAGGCATTAAAGCAGAATATAAAAGCAACACAAGTAAAAGAAAAAAACAAAAGTTTTAAAAAGAAGCTAAAAAGGGAATAAAACAAGAGAATAAAAGTTAGTAGTGTAGAAATACTTCATTACTAGTAAAAATCCTGCATTAAACATCCTACTGCAGTAAAAGTCCATCAGTATTCTGAGCTTGATGTAGTTAAAGTGTTGCAGTAAAAGTAGTGGTTTGGTCCCTCTGACTGATATATTATTATATATGACATCATTAGATTATTAATACTGAAGCATCAGTGTTAGAGCAGCATGTTACTGTTGTAGCTGCTGGAGGTGGAGCTAGTTTACACTACTTTATATACAGTTAGCTAGTTTAGCCCACTGGTTCCCAACCTAGGGGTCGGGCCCCTACAAAGGGTCAGCAGATAAATCTGAGGGGTCGTGACATGATTAATGGGAGAGGAAAGAAGAAAAGTTCTGATACAAAGTTCTAGTCCAAGATGTCTGATTTCACTTTGATCCTCCAATTACAGATTTGACAGTAGAAGGCTGACATTATGATGATCCACAATAACACAATGACAAAGTCACTCTGCTCATTTTAGGGAAAAGCTCATTGATGAGGACATAGTTGGACTATAAATGACATTTTATCTGCATATTTTATTCTTTATTGACATTTGGTGACTGCAGTTTGTCAGAGATCAGCTGTGCTTCTCTGGCCTCAGCTCTGAAGTCCAACCCCTCCCATCTGAGAGAGCTGGATCTGAGTGGAAACAAGCTGCAGGATTCAGGAGTGAAGCTGCTGTGTGCATGTTACTGTTGTAGCTGCTGGAAGTGGAGCTACAACTACAAGTAGTGCACTTGCACTTTTTAAATTAAACTACAGTGTTTCAGAGCTGCAGACATTTGGATTTACGCAGCAGCTGCACACATGAGTCATTCAGGTTGTTTCCATTCAGGCAGTATTTAGACACTAATACTTTTATATGTTTACTTAAATAATATTTTTAATCCAGGATTTTTACTTGAAATATCCAAATATTACATCGTTTATTTAAGTAAAAGTAATATAAAAACTACTCTATAACAAGTAAAAAGTCCTACTGCAGTACATGAGTATTATGAGCTTGATGTGTAAGTATTGAAAAATATTAAGTAGACACAGAAGTCATCAGTCAGTTTGAGAAGAGTAGATTATAATGAGCTTTATTTTGATAGTAAGATAATAAATAACAGTAAAACTGGGTTAAAATGCTGCACTAAGGTTTATACGATTTATTTATTATTGATGTTTATTCTATTGTTGTTATTTATTCTTAGTATAGCACTAATTATTATAGTTTCTTTGCAGACTTGTTGTATTGTAGCTGCTGGACGTTTCATGTGTAAAATGGCAAAAAATGAACCTTGAAAACAACATGGACCCAGTGTTGCTGATGATAAATGGAGTCAAACTGGTTCCCAGTATAACCCAGTGATGTACCACCGTGTTGTGGCCACTGAGGGGCGCGCTGGTGTTGTTTCTCTGTGTATCTCAAACAAAGCCCCTGCTTTTACTTCGACAGTGAGAACAGGAAGTGTGTGTTGATGTTCGGTGCCTGTGTGTGTGTGGACGCCGCCGCTGCCGCTGCTCCTCCTGCTGCTCCTCCTGCTCCTCCTCCTGCCTCCTCCGGTCGTCGTCATGGTGCAGATGATGGAGTCGCAGTGCGAGTATTTCATGTATTTCCCGGCGGTACCCATCACGGATCTGTCGGACCCAGCTCGCTACCGCACGCTGCCCCGCAGGAGCCACCTCTACCTGGGGGAGACCGTCCGCTTCCTCCTGGTGCTGCGCTGCAAGGACGCGGGGGCGACGCCGACCGAGCACGGCCCCGGTAAGCGAGGGGGGAGCCCCCCGGGGGGAGGATGCCCCCCCGACCATCCGGATGGAGGGGAGGAAGGGAGGAGGGGAGAACATCCATTATTCATATAGATTGTGATTATTGTATCGGACATTTTTAACATGGAGGGGATCATGATGAGGGGAGGGAGGGTCATGTGCAGCACCTTCCTTATTCTGCATGCTTGTGTTCAAAGCCCCAATATTTACCTTCATACTATGAATAAACCTGTAATACACCATCTGACTCATGAAGAAGCACCACACTAATGTTTATTTATCTTTAAAACAAAGATCATGAATACTAATAAACTCTCACATCCTGAGCAGCAGGCTGAAATCCTGAAATAATATATTTATTATAACAAAAACAAATGCAGGTGTTATGAGTGTTATCCAGATAAGACTGACTCCATCATGCAGCAGTCAGTTGTGCTTTCTTGCAGTTTGAAGTGTTTAAAGAGACAGAACAGATGTTTTATTTCAGACTCAGACACAAAAGCCAGAAATATCAACAGTGTTTAGATAATTTATTCACAGAGGTATCAGTGACTCAAGAATTAACATTCAAACACAGAATACTGGACCAAACCAGGGTTAAAACACCAGAAAAAACTGGACCAAACCAGGGTTAAAACACCAGAAAAAAATGGACCAAATCAGGGTTAAAATACCAGAAAAAACTGGACCAAATCAGGGTTAAAACACCAGAAAAAAATGGACCAAACCAGGGTTAAAACACCAGCAAAAAAAACCGGACCAAACCAGGGTTAAAACACCAGAAATAACTGGACCAAATCAGGGTTAAAACACCAGAAAAAACTGGACCAAACCAGGGTTAAAACACCAGAAAAAACTGGACCAAACCAGGGTTAAAACACCAGAAAAAACTGGACCAAACCAGGGTTAAAATACCAGAAAAAACTGGACCAAACCAGGGTTAAAACACCAGACAGAACTGGACCAAATCAGGGTTAAAATACCAGACAGAACTGGACCAAACCAGGGTTAAAACACCAGAAGAAACTGGACCAAATCAGGGTTAAAACACCAGAAATAACTGGACCAAACCAGGGTTAAAACACCAGAAGAAACTGGACCAAACCAGGGTTAAAACACCAGAAATAACTGGACCAAACCAGGGTTAAAACACCAGAAAAAACTGGACCAAACCAGGGTTAAAACACCAGAAAAAACTGGACCAAATCAGGGTTAAAACACCAGAAAAAAATGGACCAAATCAGGGTTAAAATACCAGAAAAAACTGGACCAAACCAGGGTTAAAACACCAGAAAAAACTGGACCAAATCAGGGTTAAAACACCAGAAAAAAACAGACCAAACCAGGGTTAAAACACCAGAAAAAAACAGACCAAACCAGGGTTAAAACACCAGCAAAAAAAACCGGACCAAACCAGGGTTAAAACACCAGAAAAAACTGGACCAAACCAGGGTTAAAACACCAGAAATAACTGGACCAAACCAGGGTTAAAACACCAGACAGAACTGGACCAAACCAGGGTTAAAACACCAGAAATAACTGGACCAAACCAGGGTTAAAACACCAGAAATAACTGGACCAAAACAGGGTTAAAACACCGGCAAAAAACTGGACCAAATCAGGGTTAAAACACCAGAAAAAACTGGACCAAACCAGGGTTAAAACACCAGAAAAAACTGGACCAAACCAGGGTTAAAACACCAGAAAAAACGGGCCCAAACCAGGGTTAAAACACCAGAAAAAACTGGACCAAACCAGGGTTAAAACACCAGAAATAACTGGACCAAATCAGGGTTAAAATACCAGAAAAAACTGGACCAAACCAGGCATTTATATGTGCATCACGTCTCTTCCAGTAGGGGGCGGTGACGGCATCGCAGCGGGCTTCGGGACGGAGTCAGCCAGTAGCCGGGCGTGGAGGGAGTTGGCCGGCTCTCTGTGCGCCGTGGCCAGCGTGAGCCCAGGTGAGAGCAGCCGTCACCGAGGCAACCAGCATCACCATGACTACCAGAGCAGCGGGGATGAGGCCAACGAGGAAGGCGAGGAGGATTACATCGCGGCGGCGGAGGCGGCCATCGCGGCGCTGGGCAGCAGGGTGGACTCCCGGTGTCGGAGCTTCAGGGACTGCAAGCCGCTGCTCATCCACAACTCATCCGGGACAGCGGCTAGGGAGTTCCGCAGGGCTCCTGTTCAGGTACAAGCGGCGTTGTTGAGTAAAAAGATAGTTGTTTACGTTTTTATTGGTTTTTAATGGTGTTTTTCTCCATGTCAGTCTCCTCTGGACGAGCCGGTGGTGTTGACGGACGAAGTGATCTTCCCTCTCACCGTGTCTCTGGACAAACTCCCCGTCAGCACCCTAAAAGTCAAGGTCAGGAGGAACATCTGTGTCCTTTTGGATCTGTAACTTTAGGCCGGTTTCACATTCAGAGATGAGGTGTGTTTGAAGTGTGAAAGCTGTTTACTGACAGAAAAAGGATCTCGAGACGACCATGAAAGGGTTGGTTCATCATCATGTAGAACATGAACACACGGCAGCCAGAGAGACCTAAATGTCTGCCTCAAATGTTGAATAAAAATATCAAAACTTAACTTTAACTGACATGTGAGAGGATCGGAGCACAATCAGTCAGTAAATGTGCATCATTATTATGACATCTCACACACAAAGCAAGCTGCAGGATTCAGGAGTGAAGCTGCTGTGTGCATGTTACTGTTGTAGCTGCTGGAGGTGGAGCTAGTTTACACTACTTTATATACAGTTAGCTAGTTTAGTCCACTGGTTCCCAACCTAGGAACCAGATAAATCTGAAGGGTCTCTGAATAGAAGCAGCAGCTGCTCCTCTGAATCCTGCAGGTTGTTGTTATTCAGCTGCTGAGATCTACCTTCTACTCACTGTTACTGTTTACAAGAGGAAAGAAGAAGAAACAACGTTCTGATATCTTTGATTTTTGCTGAAATATTGGATCATTTGAACATTTATTGAAATGAAAGCATGTGAGAAGTTTAGAGGGAAAAATCACTATTTGGTGGAGCTGTTAACAACTCATAGACATGTGAAATGTGACCCCGACTACACACTGCTTTTTGTAAGACGTCAAAAGACAAAAAGGTTGGAAACCACTGGTTTCATCTTTAACAATGTGTTGTATTTTAAAAGCTTGTTATATTATCCATTGTGTCAAATCTTCATCTGAAAAGTAACTAAAGCTGTCAAATAAATGTAGTGGAGTAGAAAGTACAATATTTCCCTCTGAAATGTAGAAAGTAGCATCACATGGAAATACTCAAGTAAAGTACAAAAACCTCTAAACTGGACTTCAGCAAATGTGTTTAGTTACTTTCCACCACTGATTTAGGGGATTGTTTGGATATTTCCCACATTTCTAAATAAAGTCTCGACATATTTTCTTTTATTAAATAACATAAATATTCTGCAGATTCATTAGACAAGAACTTTCTTTGTGACCGCTGTTGTTTTGGTCTGTGTTTAGGATGATGTCATGTGATTTTAGATGTAAATAATAACAACAGACTTATGATTATTATTTTCAGGTGATGGTCACGGTGTGGAAGAAGGAGGCGGAGAAAGTGGAGGTGCAGGAACTCGGATACCTGAGCGTCCTGCAGCAACGAGAGCCGACACACACCTTCAGACACGACCTGAATACCTTCAAGGCTCAAGGTAACACACACACACACACACACACACACACACACACAGACACACACACACACACTATTAGATAACAGATGTTACTGGCAGCTCCAGCTGTAGACACGTGGCGGTGCTGTGCCTCTTGATGTGGTTTAGTTTGGTTCATTCAATAACAATTAGCAGAGTAGCAATTAAACATCATTAATTTTCAACTTCAACTTTATTATTGTCTTCAAGGAAAACTGGTTTGTAGGCAGCTATAACACACACACACACACACACACAGCTAGCTCAGTAAGGCGAAGGGGAAACACTGTGTCAACCCATGTCAGTGCTGTTCAGGCCTTCATATGATTGTACAAACAGGTATGTTTGTAGTCTGGATTTAAAGATCTCAACAGAAGTTGCTTCCCTGATTGTAAGAGGAAGCTGGGAGCTCGGTAGGAGAACGCTCGACTACCTACTGATTTTTTCTTGATTCTAGGAGCAGTAAGATATCCAGCATCATGTGATCAGAGTGCACGAGAGGGAGTGTAACGGGTGATGAGTTCAGATAGATATGAGGGTGCGAGGCCATGTAGTGATTTATAGGCTAGGAGAAGCACCTTGGATTGGATTGGGAGCCAGTGAAGGCAGATCAGGACAGATCAAATTTTCTAGTAACGTATTTTAATATTCTGGCAGCAGATTTTGTAATTTTTTGATACTGCAGCCTGGTGGACCAGAGAATAGCACATTACAGTGATCCAGTCTTGAGGAAACAAAGGCATGTGTGAGAATTTCAGCATCCGCCGCACTAAGCAGAGAGCGGATTTTTGAGATATTGTGAAGATGGAAAAGTGCGATCTTGGTGATTTCCCTAATGTGTATAAAAAGGTGGAAGTTTCTGTTTTATGTTAACAGATTCAGTGTTTTATTGGCCGCAGGAGTCAAATCGAGTCTGAAGTGTTTTTATTTTATTAGACTGAAGCAACCAAACAGCAGGTTCAATGAAACGCTGATGAAATAGTGACGAGAGCTTTACGAACCTTTAAATGATTAAATGCTGCTGAACTTTTGTACTTGACTCCAAACAAAGCTTGTTATCAGTCACAGTGTTAAAGTAATCAATCAATCAATCAATCAATCAATGAGCCTCATGTTAGAACGCTTCCAACAAACATCATTGACACCTCTCAAATGAATCTGCTGATTATTTTTTCAACTAGTCGATTAATCATTTGGTCTAAAAATGTTTAAAAAGTATGAAATTTAGAAATGAAAAATGGAAAATCTTCATATTTGTGAAGCTGAAACCATCAAATATTTGTCATTTTTGCTTAAAAAATGAATGAAAACAATCAATAAAAGTAGTTTCTGATCAATGAATCGCTGCAGTTCTACAAAAATGTTCCCAAAGAGTGAAAAGAAGAATCAGAAACCAAGCAGGCACGTTGATCAGCGTCGGCTGTCGTATTAGAGGAGCTGAACTGTGACAGAAATTTAAAAAAACGTCTTTGTAAAGCAGAGCAATCCGTGACGAATACAAGAGGCATCATGTGACCATCAGAGATACTGGAGGAGGGAATATTACAGCTACAGTAGCTGATGTTACACCGTCAGCTGCAACACAACATGATGCAAACATCAGTAAACTGGCAGCCATGATGATGATGAACCAATATTTTATTTGAGTTGATTCAGTGTCATATTTAAAGCTCTAATCTGTAATTATTCCTCATTAAAATGCGTAAAAACAACTAGACCTTGTGTTCTATATGTTGTTGAGTTGTGTACTTAGATTGTCCCAAATGTTTCCAACAGTTTTCAAACCCAGAGAAATCTGTCATTTTAATCAAAGTAACGGACCATTTCATTTGGTGGCCTGTCAATGGCGTCATACCTCCTCTACCAAAGAGCCACAACAACACAACGACAAAGTCCCTCTGCTCATTTTAGAGAAAAGTTCATTGATGATTGAACTTCACATTTAAAACCTGAACACACACACATATATAAGGATTTTTATCTACTTATTGATTAACTGCAGTTTGTCAGAGATCAGCTGCGCTTCTCTGGCCTCAACTCTGAAGTCCAACCCCTCCCATCTGAGAGAGCTGGATCTGATTAATAGTTTTCGGTCGGCAGCAGAGAATTCACCACTTTAAAACTTTTATTTGTCCAGATTAAACAAATGAGATGTAACATGTTAATCAGTGCAGGCTAGCTGTTTCCACACAAACTGTTAGAAATGGACTTTTATTCAGTTTGAAGCCACATTTTCATGATAAATTTAGCTGGTTTTTAACTTGATCTTTTAGCCGCAAGAAGGATTTTAGTCATTGGACGTCTGGATCTTAAGTTATCAGAGAAATAAACTGGGCAAACGTTAGCAGCAGCTCGGCTAACAGCCCCTCCAGGAAGTCCGCTGCTCGCCCAACATGGTGGAGAAACACTGATTTTTTAGATGAAACTGCTTTATTCAGTGTTTTTACCTGTAATCAGCGGGTCCGTTTGTTCTGGAGAGGAGGAGACCTCTGCGGGTAAAAACATCCTGAACCATCAACACTGGAGTAATCCTATCCCACTGAAGCTGCTGGTTTAACAACCAAGACAACAACTCCCATCATCCCTTGCTGCTTCCCAAACTTCTTCATAGTTTTCTTAAATCACTTTTATGTGCTTCTTAAAAACGAATCTGTTTGTATTAATAGTTCTTGCATGAGGCCAACGTCTGTATCCTGCATGGTTGTGTAAATAATATATAAATAATAATAAGTGTGTTCTTCTAAAATCACTAATTGTGTTCTGACACACGTCAATGTCAATCAGGGTTGGACTTTTATTACACGTCCCACATGATTTAGAACAAAGAAAAACAACAACAATCTCCAAAGACTGAATCGTACTGAATGTGTTTGAACTCTCGTCCACAGTGAGCACCACTCTGACCGTCCTGCCGCCGCCCACCGTCCGCTGTAAGCAGATGACGGTCTCCGGGAGGCACCTCGCTGTCCTCAAAGGTAGGAAGATCATCCTGCGTTGGCTCAGAGTTATTATGGGATTCACACCAAGACCAGCAGGTTCATTATGAGATGGGTAGAGGAGTTAAGAGCATGAAAAACAGGTTTGTTTTAAGACAGACTTAAAATAAAATGTGAACTCATCATCAAGATTCATCATCTTAACCTTAAGATGTTTTCGGGAAACGAGGCCCTGATGACTCAACGTTTATATGAGTTCAAGGAGAGAAAATCTACACTTGAGTCACAGTTTGGGTTTATGTGGCCAAATAATCAGCTGTTATTATAGAAGGATCGTTAGTACAGGAACTGAAGCTTCAGGTGACTAATCAGACTGTAATGTTATATCATTGAGCAGCAGCAGTCGGCTCTTGTCTTACAGTCATCTTAGTTTAATGTTACTGCACGTTAACACTAAAATAAAGCTTTAAACCGTACGTCTGTTTCCTCTCAGTGCTGAACGAGTCGTCTCAGGAGGAAGTGAGTATTCGGGATGTTCGCGTCTTACCGAACCTCAACGCCTCCTACCTTCCCATGATGCCGGACGGCTCCGTGCTGCTGGTGGACAACGTGTGGTGCGTAAACAGACACACGCTCATGTGAAGTGGAGATCTGTCGCAGCTGTATCATGTTAGATAGATGGATTGTTATCGTACTATAATGAAGTTATGCATCACTATAGGAAGTTGTTATGTTACGCTGTGAATCCGCCATGTTGTTACGTCATATCATTGTGTTACGTGTTTATGTTGTTTTATTCTGTTACATAATGTTCTGTTGCCGTCACTTCATTGCGTTACATTACGTATGTTATGTTATGTGAAGTGTTACGGTATGTTACGTTATGCTTATGGCGTTACGGTTTGTTGCGTTATGCTTATGGCGTTACGGTTTGTTGCGTTACATTACGTTATGTGACGTAACATTTTAATAGCTGCATTCTGTTACGTGCTGTCACATTTTTTACATTATTTTATTAGTTGATTTCTATTTCATTCTATTTCGTTAAGTTGTGCAACATTTCTTTCAGTTACATTTTCTTGCATTACGTTATGTTAAAGCTGCAGTACGAGACGTTTATCCCCCCCTACTGGCAGTGAGAGTAATTACAAAAACACTGTTGACAGGTGCTGACGTCATGGGCTCTGCAGTAGCCTTGATTCTTTCAGCCTGATAAAGTTTGAAAGTCAAGAAGAGCTGCACGATTATTTTGAGAGCTAACAGGAAGTCTCTACTGAGCATGCTCAGTATGATTCATCCAGCCAGCGCAGGAATGTCAAACCCAGATTTAAAAACTCTGCATACTGTGAAATACAGAGAGATTTATATGAACTCGTTTGGCAGGACGTTCGTTTGCAGGTTCAAGTTACATTTTATTAGTTACATTCTGTTATATATTATATACAGTTACACTACATTTTATTGCTTTGTTATATTTCATGTTATGTTCTGTTCTGTTATAGTACGCAGTGTTACATTATATTATGTTGTGAATCAGTATTTCTGCATTTGTGTTTTTTTGTTTTTTTTATTTGAAGTTAAATCTCACTGCTGTCACTGCGTCTCGTCTCCAGCCACCAGTCAGGTGAGGTCGGCATGGCGTCCTTCTGCAGAGTGGACAGTCTGGCCTGCCGCCTTCCCAGCATGCTCAGCGCTTTGGAGGAGCACGACTTCCTGTTCCAGCTGCACCTTAACGACATTCCGCAGGACGACTCCAACGAGGTCTGTACGGGTTTCTGAGACCTTTTTTTAATGATGATTAGCCAAGTTTTCAGCTTAATGTGACCTTCAGGTTAATATTTTGATGCAGTTGTTGAGATATTTCAGTCTGTGAGATCTTAAAACTTCCATAGTTTTGGGTATGTCTGTCGTCAGTGTGCGTGTTACTGTATTTTCAGGGGTTAGAGGTTCCCCTGGTCGCTGTGCTGCAGTGGTCGACTCCCAAGATGCCTTTCACCAACTGTATCTACACTCACTACAGGTGAGAACCAAGAGGAACCGTCTCAGCCTGAAAGAAAAAATGTTACAGATAGTTAACAGTATTTGCAGGAACAGTTCACCGTTCCTTGATATTTACCAGAACACACATCCTGACCGTCTGTTTACAGTCGAGCTGCTGCCTGTCCCCCCCCCTCTCTCTCTCTCTCTCTCTCTCTCTCTCTCTCTCTCTCTCTCTCAGGTTGCCCAGTATCCGTCTGGACCGGCCGCGGTTCGTGATGACGGCCAGCTGCCCGAGCACCGTCAGGGTGAAAGAACACTTCAAGGTGAAATACGTTCTGCTCAACAACCTGCAGGACTTCCTGGCCGTACGGCTCGTCTGGACTCCAGAAGGTCAGTGTGTGTGTGTGTGTGTGTGTGTTTCTGTGTTTGTTTGAAGTTGCGCCAAAATCACAACAGAAGTGATCTCAGGGCACTTTTCACATAGAGCAGGTCTAGACTGAACTCTTTAAATTACTCAACATTCCTCCAGCAGCATTTGGCAACAAGCAGCGAGGATAAACTCCCCTTTAACGGGCAGAACTGGACTCTAGGTGGGCGCCATCTGCCTCCACCGGTTGGAGAGTACTATAAGTCACATCTTCAAAGGGCTGTTAGAGAGTTTAGACCTGGTTTTACAATTAAAGGTAGAAAGAAGTCAATTAGAAGATCCCTTCATAATGACCTTACACATGCAAAAAATGTATTTAAAAGTTTATGTGAAGCTAATATGAAGCTTCAGAAACGTCCAAATGAGTCAAATCCAGTAGATATCTTTCAACGTTTCAGTCTTTTTAGTGGCAAAGTCCCTCTTTTTGTTTCTATACTTCCACCTGCAGCTCAACAGGGAAACACAAAGAGGAGAATCTGATGCTAAAAAGACTGTAAATGTGTCAGATATCCACTTGATATGACTAACTCAGACTGCTGAAGCTGAATAGAAGCTTCACACACACTTTAAATGTCTATCTGTGGGTGTTAAAGGTCTATCTGGGCACAGTGTGGGTTTTAAAGGTCTATCTGGACACACTGTGGGTTTTAAAGGTCTATCTGGACACATTGTAGGTTTTAAAGGTCTATCTGGACACACTGTGGGTTTTAAAGGTCTATCTGGACACATTGTAGGTTTTAAAGGTCTATCTGGACACACTGTGGGTTTTAAAGGTCTATCTGACCACATTGTAGGTTTTAAAGGTCTATCTGACCACATTGTAGGTTTTAAAGGTCTATCTGACCACATTGTAGGTTTTAAAGGTCTATCTGGACCCACTGTAGGTTTTAAATGTCTATCTGGACACACTGTAGGTTTTAAAGGTCTATCTGGACACACTGTGGGTTTTAAAGGTCTATCTGGACACACTGTGTGTTTTAAATGTCTATCTGGACACACTGTAGGTTTTAAAGGTCTATCTGGACACACTGTAGGTTTTAAAGGTCTATCTGGACACATTGGGTTTTAAAGGTCTATCTGGACACACTGTGGGTTTTAAAGGTCTATCTGGACACACTGTGTTTTAAAGGTCTATCTGGAAACATTGGGTTTTAAAGGTCTATCTGGACACACTGTGGGTTTTAAAGGTCTATCTGGACACACTGTAGGTTTTAAAGGTCTTTCTGGACACACTGTAGGTTTTAAAGGTCTATCTGGACACACTGTAGGTTTTAAAGGTCTATCTGGAAACATTGGGTTTTAAAGGTCTATCTGGACACACTGTAGGTTTTAAAGGTCTATCTGGACACACTGTAGGTTTTAAAGGTCTATCTGGACACATTGGGTTTTAAAGGTCTATCTGGACACACTGGGTTTTAAAGGTCTATCTGGACACACTGTGGGTTTTAAATGTCTATCTGGACACACTGTGGGTTTTAAAGGTCTATCTGGACACACTGTAGGTTTTAAAGGTCTATCTGGACACACTGTGTGTTTTAAAGGTCTATCTGGACACATTGTAGGTTTTAAAGGTCTATCTGGACACACTGTAGGTTTTAAAGGTCTATCTGGACACACTGGGTTTTAAAGGTCTATCTGGACACACTGTGGTTTTAAAGGTCTATCTGGACACACAGTGGGTTTTAAATGTCTATCTGGACACACTGTAGGTTTTAAAGGTCTATCTGGACACACTGTAGGTTTTAAAGGTCTATCTGGACACACTGTGTGTTTTAAAAGTCTATCTGGACACACTGTAGGTTTTAAAGGTCTATCTGGACACACTGTGTGTTTTAAAAGTCTATCTGGACACACTGTGGGTTTTAAAGGTCTATCTGGACACACTGTGGTTTTAAAGGTCTATCTGGACACATTGTAGGTTTTAAAGGTCTATCTGGACACACTGTGGATGAAGGAGATCTTTTAATATCTAGTATGTACAGGAGGAATGATTATAGCGAGGAATTAACAATAGGATTAACAGTAATATTTTTAGTATTTTTAACTACTAAAACTGACTCTCAGACACAGCAGACAAATCTTTTGGTTTCTTGAAACATGTTTGCAGGTCGTGGTCAGGGCGAGGACACAGCGCTGGCAGCTGTGGTCTGTCACACTCCTCTCAGTAACCTCGGACACTGTCGGAAAGGAAGCACTCTGTCGTTCAGCGTGGCCTTCCAGATCCTCAAACCGGGACTCTACGAGGTACCGAACCGGCCGCTTCGTTCCTTCAGACGGTTTGCCCGCTTTACCAGCCGATTCTGGGGAATACGTTGTTCTGAATATGCACATGTATTAATAAGCAGAAGTGTCAGCTTATGTTTTTTACATCGTCATTCTTTGTCTGCAGCTGAGTCAGCACATGAAGTTGAAGCTGCAGTTCACGGCTTCGGTTTCTAATCCTCCGCCTGACGCCCGGCCGCTGTCACGTAAGAAAGAAACACACCGTTTTGGTTTTCAAATTTAGAAGAAGTAGAAAATGAGTAATGCTGTTTGTTTTTTTATTAAGCTTGTATGTTTAAAACAGTCTCACACTGACCATAAACACTGAACTTTGATATTTCCAGTGAAGTTTATTCTATCGAGACGAGTGTTGACAAAAAGAGACAATCTGGAGCCCCGGTCGTGTAGAAGACGCAGATAATATGATGTTGAAGCTCAGTTTTCAAAGATACCAAACAGTCATAAATGTGTCTAAAATAAACATGAGGACTAGATATTGAATATTTCACTCAGTTTAATGTTATACAGCTTTAATGAAGAGCTTGAGTGAACGTTCTTCTGTCGCCGCTCAGGTAAAAACAGCCCGTCCAGCCCGGCGGTTCGAGACCTGCTGGACCGGCACCAGGCCAGTCTGGGTCGATCCCAGTCCTTCTCCCACCAGCAGCCGTCTCGCTCCCACATCATGAGGTACGACGACAAGAACGCGTTAGAACAGCGTCAGGCGTCGGTTCATTTAAAGCTCCATGTGATCATATCTGTGTGTTTTTGTTCAGGACGGGCAGCGCCATGGAGCGGCGCGCCATCACCCCTCCCGTCGGCTCGCCGGTCGGCCGGCCGCTCTACCTGCCGCCGCAGGACAAAACGCTGCTGTCGCTCGACAAGATCGCCAAGAGAGAGTGTAAAGTGCTGGTGGTGGATCCTGTCTGCTAGGGAGCAATGAAAGAACTGTGAAAGAAGAAGAAGAACTGGAAACGAATGTGAAACGTGTGCGTGAATGTGAACTTTTAATAACACGTGGAAACACTCCAGGATGAGCCTTTTATGAGGATTTACAGAGTAGATTACACACTGGAGAGGAAGATGATCCCTTCCTCAGCTTCTCTTCATCTCTTAAATTTCCCTGAAAACTGAATCCGAAGCTTCAAGTGAAACGAAAGACGAGAAGCTTTTTCATGTTGTGGATTAAGAGGCTGGATGAACAAACAGACACTGTGTGCACGCTCGTTTCCATGTGCTGTATTATCATATTTCTGTATTATTTAAAAGGTACACTCGAGGTGTGGGTGGTTTTACTGGAAATACCTTGTTTTAAACAAAAGAGGACATTCATGAAAATTGAGGAAATAATCACACAGGAAGAGGAAGTTTTGCTGTTTGCTGAGTTCACCTTTTATTCCAGTGTTAATTATCAGTCTGATCACTGTCAGTATCAACAGAAATGTGTCTGTAATATATAATGTAATAAAACAAGTGAGTTTACATCAAACATGTTTCTGAATTCTGCAGAAAAAACACACTGGGAAATAATTTTAGCCACACAAGCAGCAACCTGTCGGTCCAGACTGAAACATCCCAACAACTATTTTAATGTGTTTTCATAAAATTTGGTTCAGACATTCACGTTCCTCAGAAGATTAACTTCATCTGGTCAAATGTTTAATTCATCTAATACTTTGATTTATGACCAAATAATCTGCAAAACTAACGACATTCCCGTCAGCCTCGACTGTACTTTGTGTCTAGTGCTAATTGGCAAATGTTAGCATGCTAACATGCTAATCTGCGATGCTAAATTGGTGAACAGCAACATGTTAGCATTTATATAGTACTGAATCCTTTAAAAAAAAGTGTAGTTGAATAAAAAAAGGAGATTAGGACAGCACACCAATCTGCTGTCTGTGTGCTGTCAAATGTTAGCATGCTAACACGCTAATCTGCTACGGTGAACATCAACATGTTAGCATGATAAAGTTAGCATTTAGCTCAATGCACTGTTGTATCTACACACAGCATCAGGGCAGCTAGCATGTCTGTAGGTTCTTGGTCTTGTTTTTTAAGAAACATATTTTTTTTGTCATTTTATGGCCTGCTGTTATTATTTATTATAAGCCTTCAGATTTTTGAGGAAATGAAACCCACAACAAACTAAATACACCACATGTAAGAATTAAACGTATTTAAATCACACTCAAAATGTCACGCAGTTTAAAATGTTTGCTCTCCACCAACTCCTGAGGGAAATATCTGGCTCTTTAGCTGCTAAATGCTACCAGCTAGTCTACAGCTAACTGTGTCTGTTTGCTGTTTGCTGCTGAGCAGGTAGTGTACAGCAGCTTTTTACAGCTTCTCTCTGAAAACGACGCTATGAGAGCCGCTGAGAGTGAACCAGAACAGTAAAGTTGCAGCCGGACAGATAAACAATGAGCTGAAACTATAAAGCGACAGATCAGACTGTGTTATAGAAAATAAATGTTATAGCTGCTTTAAAGGAAGAACACAAAAAACCTGCTTACACGCAGATCACAAATAAAATATTGTTTCTTTCAGTGAAATGAAATAATGTGAAAGCACATTTACTGTGTATTTTAAATGACTTCCAAACCAAACTGTGGTGTTGTGTGTGTTTAACACGTCTTTGTCTTCACTTCCTGTCAACTGCTGCTTTCAGCTTATTTTCACAGAAATCCATTTATAGACACTGCAGGTCAAAGTGAACACCACTAGTGACTTGACTTAGTGCAGATTGGTTTATGATTGGTAGTATGACTGAATTCATCAGCAACTATTTGCCAACTGTTCTCTGCTTTCAGCTTCTCTGATGTGAGAATTAAATTGAATATCTTTGGGTTTCAGACTGTTTATCAGACAAAACGAGACATTTGAAGACATTTTTTTGGGCTCTGGGAAACTGTGATGACCATTTGTCACCATTGTTTTGACATTTTTTGGATTACATGATTAACCAACAAAAATAAATAAATAAATTCACAGATAAAACAATAATGGAAAGAAACCGTTGCAGCCCAAATAACAACAAAGTAAGTCTGATGGATGAACCAAAAACCAAGCAAACAAAAGTCCACCATGAAGTAAAAATCATTTTTGTTATAGTTTAAAAACACACACACTGGTCTGGGTCAAATGCTTCGATCTTCACATTCAAACTCTTGTCTTTGCTGCCTCAGGAAATAATCACTGTTGTTGGAAAATGTCGAAGAAGCAAAGTGTAAATCTAAATGGCCACGCTGTTCTCGATGCTTCCGGGACAAAGGTAAGGATACGGCAGCTCCAGTTGGCTGTTGCGCTTTGTGATGTCATCAGAAATGGCCTGGAGCTCAGCCTGCACCGTTTCCACCAGCCTGCGGTGGGCGCCATCGCTGAAAACGGGCTCCTTGTAGTGACACAGAGGAACCTGCAGGGGGAGACAAACACCAGACACCAAAACAGCATGTGACACTTTAAAATAAAAACCGCATTAACACGTTTCCTGTTGTCATAAACTCAGACGATCAAAGTCTAAACTGAGAATTATGTATGTAAACAAAACAATCCCCACTCAAATGGATCAACTAATGATTATTTTCTTAATTTGATTGATTGATTGTTTGGTCCATAAAATGTCGCCACACAGATCTCATCGCAGAGGGCAGGGTTTAAACGCCTCTCCTCCGTTTCAGATAGCAGTGCTGCATATTTCTACGTCCTCTGGAAAACGGAGGCGGTGAAATGATCCGTTTCGCCAGGCAGAGGAGGGGTGCAGCCTCTATAATCCTCGGTTCCAACCCTTTGGCGAGGGAGTCGTGGCTGAAGACATGGCGACTGGAAAGGAAGAGAATTGTGTCAACTAACTGAACCCTGGTAGGCTCGCCGTAATGCATTAGCTGGAGGGTATAATGTTACACAGTCAACGGCCACGGTGGTAAGCAAATACTGATTAGCTGGTGGAACAGCTCGCCTTCATATGGACACTGCTCCGAATGATCCTTTGGCGACTGGAAAGGAAGAGAATTGTATAAATAGTTAGCCGCACTAGGTGAGCTGCAATACGTTAGCTTGTCGGTCAGCAGCTCTACCTTACTAACCGCGTACTGTGAGAGTCTGCTTCACGTGACATGGAGACACGTTGCTTCTTAGCTAACAAACTGATGCTAACTGAACTCTGGTAGGCTCACTGTAACACGTTAGCCGGAGGGTGCAATATTACACAGTCTGTAAATACAGGTTAGCCGGAGGAACCGCTTAATTAGACAGGATAGAACATAATCCTTAAATATGTCTAACTAAATAGTCTTAACTAATCTTAACTAGTCGTCTGTGAACTGTTGAGCAGATATCCAAGCTAGCGTAGATGAGCTGAGGGAAGCTTCACGGTGAGAATGATTCGAGAAGGTTTGGTTGACTGTGGTGATATGAGGCGAACGGTTTGACGTGACAGAAGTCTTTTTAAAGAAAAAGAAGACAAAAGTCTCTGATTCCAGCTTCTTAAATGTGAATATCTTCTGGTTTCTTTAGTCTCTATGACAGTAAAGTGAATATCTTTGAGTTGAGAACAAAACAAAACATTTGAAGACGTCACCTTGGACGTTTGGAAACACTGATTGACATTTTTCACCATTTTCTGACATTTTATGGACCAAACAACTCACCGATTAATCACAAAAATAATTGTTAGTTCCAGCTCTGATTGTTTCAATCAATAAAACAAACAAAAATGTTGTATCTATGTGTACATTTTGTTGTTAAACATTATAGAAATATGCTTATTATGAATCTGAAATGTTTGATGAGGCCTGACAGCAGACAGGACAGTGTGGGCGGAGCCTCACGTAGTTGACAGCGGGCTGCGACAACAGAGTCAGTGTCGTCAGGACGCGACAGGTAGAGTTCACGTCTGGCAGGAAGGACAAGATGTCTTCCTCCGTCACCGCGCCTTTGACCTGCGGAGGAGGACGCAACATGGAGACCGGACAGTTTGGCGTCCAGAGAGCGAAATCCAGCTGCAGGACAGAAAGACAGACGAGGAGATGGTGACAATAAATATCAGAAAATCAACAGGGACGAATATGTTCACATATGTAGGAAACCTCCAAACTAATTGTAAAATGATTAAAAGCATCTTTCAGTGGTTTATGCTACTTTATTCTTCTACTCCACTACATTTATTTGACAGCTTTAGTTACTTTTCAGATGAAGATTTGACACAATGGATAATATAACAAGCTTTTAAAATACAACACATTGTTAAAGATGAAACCAGTGGTTTCCAACCTTTTTGTCTTTTGACGTCTTACAAAAAGCAGTGTGTAGTCGGGGTCACATTTCACATGTCTATGAGTTGTTAACAGCTCCACCAAATAGTGATTTTTCCCTCTAAACTTCTCACATGCTTTCATTTCAATAAATGTTCAAATGATCCAATATTTCAGCAAAAATCAAAGATATCAGAACTTTGTTTCTTCTTCTTTCCTCTTGTAAACAGTAACAGTGAGTAGAAGGTAGATCTCAGCAGCTGAATAACAACAACCTGCAGGATTCAGAGGAGCAGCTGCTGCTTCTGTTCAAAGACCCCTCAGATTTATCTGCTGACCCTTTGGAGGGCCCCGACCCCTAGGTTGGGAACCAGTGGACTAAACTAGCTAACTGTATATAAAGTAGTGTAAACTAGCTCCACCTCCAGCAGCTACAGCAGTAACATGCTGCTCTAACACTGATGCTTCAGTATTAATAATCTAATGATGTCATATATAATAATATATCAGTCAGAGGGACCAAACCACTACTTTTACTGCAATACTTTAACTATGTTTTAGAGTATTTCTACACTGCTGTACTACATGTGATGTGGAAGTCTTCAGATGAAGTGAAGTCTTTAGTCTGACCCACCTGGGAGAAGTTAACAGCGGCATGAAGGGCTGAGCAGCTGTAGATGATCATGGTGACAAACTTGGACACTTCTGCTTTGGTTTGGAAAGACTGAGGGAAACCTGGAGGACGAGAGGAGACAAAAACCTAAAGTCTCAGACCATCATCACGTTCTTATGTACAGATTCTGCATCCTGTCTCTAATATAAACAAACAAACATGGAGGTTTCAGGATTTACAGACACAGACACACCTGTCTGGTGTGTGAAGCTGTGTGTGTTGATGTCGGTGAGCCAGTGTTGAAGCTCAGAGTCCTGCTGCACCGCGTCGTCTCCGCTGTAATACAGATCCACCCAGCTGACCACAAACCTGCCAAACACACACACACACACACACACATACACAGTTTATCATCCACACTATGCATCAAATCCACAGTTCACTGGGCGTCCTGGAGGTGAAGGGGTAAATAAATGTATTTTTATAGCAGTTAGTCAGTTACTTTATATATTTGAAAGATTCATCATATCAACCATGTCCATATTAAGAGTAGAGAGGTTTTCCTTGCTGTGATCATTCCTCCTGTTCATGCTGGATGTTAAAGGGCCAGTGTGTAAAGAAGGAGCCCTTTATATCTACAGAGGGATATATCTCATACATGCTTGGAAGGGGAGGTGGTATTAAGTTGGTTGCAATCTGGAACTTCACCACTAGATGCCACTAAACCCCACACACTGGTCCTTTAAAAGATCTCCTTCAAATGTGCTTTCAGTGGAAGTGATGGAGGCCAAAATTCCACACAGATATTTAAAAGTTGACTTATAGGCTAGCCCAGACTAACACGTTGTAAGGAGTGAAAAATACAACAATAATAATAATAAAATACTGATCACCTGGCTGAGGTGCGTTTCTTTACCTGTGCAGCGCGTCCCAGACTCTCAGAGCGTCCTGGGCGTAGTAGCTCTGCGGTAATTTGTCCACGGCACGGTCAGACAGGTCATCAGGGACACACAAGGATCGGTAATAAATCCTCTCTGACGCCCGAGACAGGAAGACCGGCAACGCTGCCAGACCACAGCCCACCGCCTGGAAGAAGAAACAACTGCACTGCACCGCTTTCTGAAACCTCCCTCTTCTATTATATTATCATATTTCAGCCCGGTATCATGCCAATCCACCAGAGGATGCCATGTCAGTCTCATCTAGGCATGAAAAGTACACACCTGTGCTAGATCAGATCAGTGCGGTTAGGGTCATGGGGATCAGTGTTAAGATTAGCATATAAATCTCACAAATGCAAATCATCCCTCCGGCTGCTTCAATCCTGCGCCAACCGTCCAAGAGCCTGTCAAGTGGTGCAGGTCAGATGGCGTGTATATAAGGTGACAAGTGGTGCAAGTGGTGGGTCGGGTAGGGTGGACGGGTAGATCCAACAGGGACCCAGTGGACCCTGCTGCATTAGATCACTGGTGTTTACTACTGCATTGACAATAAAGGTTGCCTAACTTTACAGAAGTAGTAACTTTAACCCACATAATGTTTCAAGTGATCATTTTAACCCAAACCATGATCTTAAACTAACCCTAACCAGACCTGAACCACAGCGCTGCCACATCATGAAACGTCATTATTTTCACTCCTACCTTGGTGCAGATACGAAAAAAATACGCTTTGGTGTGATACCAGTTTAAATATTATATTTCCATTACAGTTGATGGTTTACCTTGTCAAACACCCCCTCAGCTGCCAGCAGCGAGGCTCTGGCCTGGTAGTTGATCTGCAGAGACGTCCTTATGTGTGGCATCAGCAGCTGTCCACAAAAACAATCAGAGAGGAGATTAATAAATGACGAACCTGACGACAAACTGCTGACAGGGTGAAGACGGGGAACAACTTTTAACAAATGCTGATGAACTAAGTCTGTTTATTTGACTTTTCCCGCCTTCATTCTACGAGTTTCCTGTAAAGTTTTATAGCAGAGACGAACCACCTTCACACTTCATTTCACTTTTAATGACTGTGGCTTATGTTTAAGCCGAACGCCAGACAAGATTGTTTTAGCAATATGAATAAGAGGTACAGTATATTCCCATTTGAGAGGATTTTGTGTGATCATAACTGAAAATATCAGACTAGTCCAGCGTCCCAGTCGACCCGGGTGGTGAGCCTTCGATTCTCAGTTGTGTTGGGGGTTTGGATCCCAGTATCCCAGTAAGGACCAGTGGTCTAAGACTTAGTGGCATCTAGTAGTGAGGTTGCACCACTACCCTCGTCTTGCAAGTGTGTAGGAGAGTCTATGGTGGCTGTGAAACTCGCCAAAAATGTGAACGGTCCTTTCTAGAACCGGTGTTTGGTTTGTCTGATCTGAGCTACTCTGTAGGAACATGGCGGTGCAACATGGTGGTCTCTGTGGAAGAGGACCTGCTCCCTATGTAGATATAAAAGGCTCGTTCGAAGGTGATGAAAACACAACGATTCTTATGTTCAGGTAAGTATTCACGAGTTAAAACCTACTTATGAAGACCAACCAAACCAATGAACTTGGAGCTGAGAAACAAAGGAAGGGAAGATCCTCATGAGATTCATTGACTTCAAGAACAAAATCTCTAGATCCTGAGTTCCGTCATAAGGAGTTCAGTCTAGATCTGCTCTCTGAAATAACTTCTGTTGTGATTTGGCCCCATTTAAATAAATCTGGCCTTCAGCCTCTGAAACAAAGGACGATTTAGACCTTTTAGTTCTTACGGCTGGTCATGTGACGTGAGGTTTGTACCTGGTGCAGTGGGTGCTGGTCTGGGAGCTGCCTCAGCGTGGCCACGCAGCACAGCTCTCCCAACATGTGGGTCCTCAGGTAGTGGGAGGCCAGCTGGTGACACTGGAAGTCCGCACTGTGGACCCAAATCTTAGCAAGCAGCCAATCACAGCCGGGGTCAGAGGGCAGGAAGACCGGGTTCTCAGGGCCGGGCTTCTGTTGCAACTGAAGGAGGGAAATCACTGATTGATAGAGGACGTGCTTTTCTTAATTAAGTAAATCTCACATTGTTTTTTTTTAGAAATGTGTTTTTGAGCAGGTGCAATAACAGAGAATAGCACCTTTCTCATTCTTTATTATTTGTTTGGATCCCCATCAGCTTCCACAAAGTGGTTGCTAGTCTTCCAGTCGTCCAAACAACATGAGCAAGAATGAAGGCAAAAGGTAGGGTAAACTATCAAAATAAAAGATAACTACAATGTTTTCCAAGATTAAAAAAAAACAGCTAAGTAAACAATCACCTGGATGGCGATGGGCAGCAGCTGTCCCTGCTGGTTCAGGTGGAGAAGGCACAGAGGAGCGGACAGGTACGTCTGCTTCCCGTTGACCACGTTGGCCGGGACGCCGTCCAGAACCTCGTAGTCCAGCAGGTACAAACTCCCTTTCTGTCCCATCATAAAACATCAACATACAGCCGCTGTGAGAAGAAAAAAAAACGAGCACAGCTGGCAACAAAGAATAAATCAGAGAACTGCAATGCGCACCTGTAGCTCCGCCTCCAGGGAGGAGCCTTCAGGCAGGAAGGGGCGGAGCATGTCAGAGGTGACGGACAGGTGAGGAGGAAGGAGGCGGATCTGACGCAGCAGCAGAGGGTTGCAGCCGTTCAGACACTGGTGGCCGAAATACCAATCGTCCGCCCAGTGAGCCCGAATGAACTCTGAGAGAGAAAAAGATCACGACGCACGGAGACGAAGTTATTCTGAATCAGTCCTGAAAAATGTAAAGACTTAAAACAATGATGCTGACCAAAAAAAAAAGATAAAACAGATTTTAAAAAATGAAGGAACTTAGTAAGATTATCCTTTGCACCTGTTCTTTAGTCATGAACTCTGGAGAGAAAACACTTTAGATCACACTTAAAAAATGAATGACCAATTTTTTTTTCCTCGCTTGCCTCTCAGGGCTTCCGTACTGTTTTCACTCAAATCCAGGTTCAGAGTTTGCGGTGGTGGAAGTGTTTTAATAGCAATTCCTACTCTTTAAACCTCTATATTGTTAATGCACATTCTACTTTGTGACAGATAATATAGCTGGTAGTACTACACTATATTTTAACTACAAGGAGCAGATGAATGTGAAACTGATAGTATTCCCAGTAAACCGCTCGCTGACTGAATGTCGTTTCTTACTGGCCATGTCGTTCTGGTTCGCAACCTGGGCGAAAAACGTCTCCAGCTCGTTGAAGCTGGTCCAGGCCTCCGCTCGGCCAACGAAGCCTTTCAGATAGTGCAGATTAACAGGTGGGCTGCGGACGAAGACACAAACACAACTCAGACTCGCCTCCGTCTCATCCTGATCACACAAAACGAACGTTAAGTTTGTGACTTCACCTCTTGTGTGTGTAGCTGAGGTTCGGCCCGAGTTCAGACACGCTGTTCAGGTCCACGCAGTGCGGAGCGCCTTCGACGTACGTATACCACCTGCAGTCAGGACGCAACGACAGAATGAATCCATGAAACTACAGAGAGAAACTCTGCTTCATCTGACATTCAAACAGAAATCCCAACATTTTCAGAGACGCCAGAGAAGTGTGTTCGCCGTTTTACCTGATGAGCTTCTGCTGATGTTGCAGCTGTCGGCGTCGCAGCTCCTTCAGCTTCTCGTCCGTCTCGTCCTTCAGCAAACACACTGCAGAGGAATAATTATGAGTTACAGTTTTAGTTTTAATATTTAGTTTAGTTTCCTCAAAACATGGACAAACAAATAAAAGATGGAGTGTGATGACGGTGTGAAGCAGCAAGGGGTGATGGGAGTTGTTGTCTTGGTTGTTAAAGCAGCAGCTTCAGTGGGATAGGATTACTCCAGTGTTGATGGTTCAGGATGTTTTTACCCGCAGAGGTAAAAACACTGAATAAAGCAGTTTCAGCTAAAATCAGTGTTTCTCCACCATGTTGGGCGAGCAGCGGACTTCCTGGAGGGGCTGTTAGCCGAGCTGCTGCTAACGTTTGCCCAGTTTATTTCTCTGATAACTTAAGATCCAGACGTCCAATGACTAAAATCCTTCTTGCGGCTAAAAGATCAAGTTAAAAACCAGCTAAATCATTAATATAATTATCATGAAAATGTGGCTTCAAACTGAATAAAAGTCCATTTCTAACAGTTTGTGTGGAACAAGCACAACAAAGCCCATGTATTATCTTGTATGTGTGTAAGTTACTCTTTGCTAGACGCCATTGTAGCGGACAAACACGGCGCCGACGCATGCATCTTGTGCACTATACTCTTTGGTAGAGGAGGTATGACGCCATTGACATGTTCAGACTGATTCTTCACTCACAGACAGCAGCCAGTTAGCTTAGCTTAGCTTAGCATAAAGACTGGAAACAGAGGGAAACAGCTAGCCTGCACTGATTAACATGTTACATCTCATTTGTTTAATCTGGACAAAAAAAGCTTTAAAGTGGTGAATTCTCTGCTGCCAACTGAAAACTATTAATCAGATGCAGCTCTCTCAGATGGGAGGGGTTGGACTTCAGAGCTGAGGCCAGAGAAGCACTATTACTAGCAGAATTAATTTATAGCTTTATTACGATCAACAAGTCTCTTTTATGCTGATTTGGTCGTTTCAATAGTTTCAGTGTAAAGGGAGCAAAACATTTTATAACACTGAAAGAGAAACTCTTTCTCTTTTTTAACAGGAATTTCTCTCTGCTTTGCTTGAATCTGTAAATCTGTCCATTATAAAATTACAAATAATAATAATAATTTAACATGTTTAACTTTTTAATTCATAACAAACTGAAGAGACAAATCTTAAAAGACTTTTAACTTCTTACACTTTCCACTGTGCAGCTCTACGTCGCCATCTGCCGACCGCAGCCACCTGTTGCACGGGAACACCTGCGTCTCTGGATCCTCGGACCCGGACCCGGAGCCCTCCTCACCTCGCCCGCAGACCTCCACCTGGCTGCAGTGCCAGTCCAGGTTAGGGAGTCCGGTCCGAGCCTCCAACCGGAGCCGGACCAGAACCAGACGACCCAGAGGAGCGTTGGCGCACACCCGGACCCGACACGACTGTTGGGACAGAAAGAGGAAGAGTCAGAAGTTTTCCTTTGAGAGAACAGCAGCGGTTCTGACTGAGGAAAGGTGCTGCACTGATAACAGCGATCACGTTTGCAGTCTCTGGAGAGTAGTTCTGTGTACTGCATTATAAATTTATCAAAGAAGAGGAGAGTCCAGATGTTGTGATCTGTAGCACGACAAGCTTTAAACAGAACCATGTTCCTGCACATGCTCAGTGGCGTCTGCCTTATACAGAACTACTCTCCTGAGACTGAAAACGAGAAAAAGAGGGAGCTGTGGTAGTGAGAACAAAGCAGTGACTCAGAGATTTTTAATATTTACAATTCAATAGCAACTGGACAAATGTTTAAACGTGACGAGAACCCACCGATCCAGGCACAAGATGCAGGTCGCCTTCGTTCACGCTGACGGGCGGAGTCTCCCCCAGCGAGCCAATCAGGTTGAGCCACAGGCGGCTGAAGGTTCCACAGGTGGGACCGGGCGAGGTGCGGACCGTCACCTCGAACTCTTGACAGGAAGCCATCGTGTCGGGACAGCTGAGGAATAGCACGCGAAGAAAGAGCCAATCAAAGATGTGGATTGATCCTACAGCTGCCATATTGTAAAGATTATAAGTTTGTTTTATTTGTGTGAAATATTGAGTATTTGAATTTAACAACAACATTTTATATTTATAATGAATAGCCGTATAAATATTGCTGCACTGAAACCAAGCAGGGAGTCTTTCCCATTTAAGTCATCCAGGACCCATATACCCTTTCCTGCCCGTACATTTAGAAGGAAAGGTTTATTACCAGACGATAGGTTATTCCTGCTGCTGATTATTAAGAAGTTTCATTTCTTTGAGTCTCAGAAGTTAGAGACGCTTTTAGAAAACAAATCTTTTAAGCATTAAAAGATGGATTGTGCAAGAAAATTCTGCGGTAAGACATGTTGAAACCAGACGTTGTGGTGTGATTAATCTTGTAATAAATCTTAAACCTCGAGGTTTCTTCTCCTTAAAGGGGGAAGTTGGGTTCTAGACCTGCTCCGTCATGCTACTGCCGTCATAAAACATGCAGTTTACTGTTGTGAGACTGAATCAGTATTGTGTTTGGGTGAATCTTCCTCTGCAGGACTATGATAAGAACTCATTTGTTTACCTCGCCTGGTATTTGACTTGGAAATGAGCGTCAGTGACAGTTACCACGAACGCCCACACACACACACACAGAACAAAACAACACTACACTACACTCTTTCTTCTTAAAAGGTCATTTCCATCCTCCATCGTTCACCGACCACTAAGAAGCTTCCTGCTCCGTGTTTACCTGACGCACGGCACTGACACAAATCACACATATTTCACATTTCATCACGGAGAGGACGGTTAAAATAACACCAGATAGATGTTTGAAAAGATAAACATGTTAAAGTTTTAAACCGGATCCTGGTTTAGAGTTGAGAGAACTTTATTTCCATTATAATGAACATTATAGGCTTAATGAGTCAACATCAACACAACATACAAACAGTATAAAACACACAGAGAGTAAATAAATAAATAAATATGACAGAGAAGCTAAAAACAGAAGCACAAGTTATAATAAAACTTTATTCTATAAGTCTGTGAATCATTTCCAAGAACTTTCCTGGAAAGAACTTTGTGATTCGGTTCAAGTTATTTATTACTGGAAACTTAATTTTCTTTATAATCTTTATAACCAGACATGTTTATGTATATATTACTGTATAGATGTAGAAATATTTGCTTGTTTGTAGATGAATTTAACATTTTTGCCTGTTCAGCTGTCAAACAGTTCATTAAAATAATATTTTTAAGTTTTTTTTTCTTTATTCTGAGTCTCAGTTTGTTTCTTTGGGAATTTAAATGAACTTCCTCTGAGTTTATGACTAAAATATTCAGACAGAATGACAACAAAAAACCTTTTTCTTCTTTCAGCTCTGATATCAAAACAAAACAACATTTGTTTCCTTTTTCCCAGGAATCATCTTAACGGGGGCGACAACATGATTTGCATGTTGTTAACCGGATGTTTTCAGGACAGCTACCTGTGTTTATCAGCTGTTCCAGAAGAAGTGGCTGCATCAGTGTGACTTTTACTGACACATTTAATGGTGCAATAATAACAATAATAATAATAATTAAAGATGATAACTGTGTCTGAATCCTTTTAGAGATTTAGAAATCATTATTTGTATAATATTTTACTTTTCCAGCACTCACAGGTACAATATGTTTATCCATCTCTTGACCTTTGACCCTCACACTCCTAATCAGTGGTTTCTTTTAATCTACTGACGTGACGTGCTAATTCTAATATAAAATAAAATTCTGTTTTGTTTTTTGTTTCTTGTTTTTAAATTTCACTGTTTTTGAGCCGTAAACATAAGACAGAATAAAGAGATTTATGTCCTGGAGTCAAAAAGCGCTTTGAAACAACATTTAGATCGTTGCACAGGAAGATAAAAATGACAGAAAATGTGATCTAGCAGAACAACAAATGTAGAAAACGTGACTGTTCCTCAAAGTCTTTGCAGACGGACAGGTGAGCTTACCTGCAGAGTGACACCTCCTCTCCTCTCCTCTCCGGGCTGTTTGATATGTGGAACAGCAGCTGCAAGTTCGGAGCAAGTCTGTGTGTGTGTTGTTTGTTTTTTTTTCAAAGCCCCGCCCCCCTCAAACCACAACACCTGCACATCCTGCTGGTTCATCCCATACACCTGGACACTTTAAGTTTTGATACTTGTAGGTACATTTTACTTCTAATCAAGCATTTGGTGCATTAATAAATGCTACTATCACTTTGTTATTGACTTTTTAGAATTTTCTAGACTTAAAACTGTAAAAAAAAATGTAATTATCCTTTAGTTTGCATGCACTCTGTTACTATATTTTGTGCTTAATAGTCTTGGATGACGTAACATTTCACTGCACGTACTTGTATAATGATGACAAATGAAGATTTATTGATAGCAGTCAAACAAGTTTACAGAAAGAGGAAACGGTGCCAGGGAATTCAGTTATGACATAAAAAAAAAAAACATTTGGAAAAGGGATTGTGCAAGAAGCCTTTACATTCACTAAAAGCAAAATAATACATAGGAAATTACTTAAATAGATAAATAAAGGGGCACAGAATAATATATAAGTGATACAGTTGATAATTTTATATGTTTCAAATTTGTTTTCTATTCTGTCATCTTGACTATAGAGTTATAATGGAGGCTCATATCAGTTAGAAATAAGATAAAGTTTGGTTTTCAATTGGTCTATTTAATTTCATTTTATGTATGTGAAAAAAATCATAAACAGTTGGATTAAAAAGCTAAAATATAAATATTACTTTACCTGAGTGACGTCAGAAGCGTGAAAACAGCAGGTTGAAGCTGCAGTGCGGGGTTTCTGTCGCCCCCTTCTGGCAGTGAGAGTAATTACAAAACAACTGTCGATAATACGTGCTTACGTCATACGCTCCGACGTAGCCTACTGACGCTCCATTGCTATTGTTTCGGCTGTAAAATGGTGGATGAACTGTTCTGAGCGTCAACATAAACCCCGCGAAATGACTCCTGATTTGATTCATTCGGGTCCGATAACATTTGTAAAGTCTAGAAGAGCCACGCGGTTAAATTATCTTATCTCATTCAAGTTAGCAGAAAGCTAACCGGCGGATGTGTGCGCATGCTCTGTCAGTATGCCTTCATCAGCGCGGAAACGTCGCCGCCGCCGTGAAAAATACGGTGATATCGGCTCAATCTGCATTGTGTGAACTCATTTGGCGAGGGCTTAAATGGAACAGAAGTTAATTTGAAAGTAAAAGTTCTGCCCTACATCTTTACTCTGTCCATTATATTAATCATCCTATTCAAATACTGTATGTAGTGTCACAAATACACGGCCTAACTCTCCACCGTTAGTGTAATCTACAGTATACAATGAGTGTTAAATTAGTAAATTAGAAGGAATCATAAATCTAACAGTTCGGATATATGTAACTGTCATTACAAAAACGATATGATAGAAAACAAAATGATATATTTGAATCTATGATGGCATCTGGTTCCATAGTGTAGCGGTTATCACGTCTGCTTTACACGCAGAAGGTCCTGGGTTCGAGCCCCAGTGGAACCAGGAAACCTTTTCACTACTTCGACTTTTTAGATTACGGTAGAGAATGAAGAAGAAACAAGAAATAATTTGATTGTACAGCTTAAGATGCAGAAACTAAACAGCGATTAAAATTTAATGGGCACAAAATAGAATTTATTGTTTGGTCATGTGCTGTACATTACATGTTGTTTTCAGCTCTTACCTGTTATTATGGTCAATAAATTAATAACTTTTACTGCAATACTTAAACTACATGAAACTGATGATACAGCTGTAGTTTGACTACAGTGGTATTGTTACACTGCTGTACTGGTACTGATCTGATCTGAATACTTCTCCCATCGTTGATCTTTCTTTAGATTATTGTTATTTTGTGTAAATACAGTGAAAACAGCTGTCAAATTACTTGTATGTGTAAACATCCTTCGCCAATAAAGGTGATTCTAGTGTCTTGTTATTACGCGGATAACACGTCATAATCACCGAGTCTTCATCTTCAGCATCTGTATCTCCTCACCGGATCGGTCACATAGGTGTCCGAGCTCCGGGATAGCTAAAAGTGGAGATGCCGGGGATTGAACCCGGGACCTCATACATGCGAAGCATGCGCTCTACCACTGAGCTACATCCCCACACGACGCATCATGGCGGCCGGATATCAGTATTTACATGTGAAATGGCGGGTTGCACTAAAATTACAAATTTTACGTTTTGGTGTTCATTGCTAATGTTTCATACGACACGTTTAATCCAGTATTTATACTTTTGTAAGCGCTTTTTGCTTTTAACAAATAATTAAACCATTGTATAGTTTTGACCCAAATGCACCATATTAAACTGAAACTGATATTATTTAGCAGCACACCAACAAAATGTTTTTAATAACTTTGTTTTTCCAGGTTAAAACCTTGGACGTAAACAAAAGTTTAGACTCCTTAAAGTAGAACAATTCACTAGCTTCTTTTACATAGTTGCTAAAGACTTATTATATGATTTTATCTGTTATTTTTGTGTTACTTTAATCCATTATTTTATCTCTATTTTTGTTATTGTATTCGTTGACTGTTTTTCTATTTGGTTGTTTTGATGCTTTCTTTTATTTGTCCTTGTTTGTGAAGCACTTTGTATTTAGCTTTATCTTAGCATTATCACAGTTAACCACGGACTGTAAATGCACCCTGCAAACTAAGCTAGCAGCTAGCACTAGGGTCATTTCTGACTCCAAAAATCCAAGATGGTGACGGTCAAAATGCAAACTCAAGGCTTTAAAACAGGAGTCCACAAGCTAATGCATGACATCGCAGTGGCTATGTCCATTTCGGTTTTTGTTTTTCAGTTAATGTTATATGCACATATCACAAAACAACATGGGGGCTAGTGTGACGGTGCTCTTCAAAATGTTGGTTGGCTTGACCACAATCAGAGGTGGAACTGTTTATGGACCTCTGTCAACTGATGAGTTCAGATGATCAACATCCGTAAAAAACATACATACATACATACTGACATAAATTGTGATAGTGGGACGAGTCATTTCGTGGGGGTTATGATGCTCGGCTGATTTACGGACGTCTCTTTCACAATGTAAGTATCTGGGGAAAAAGTCTTTTTGGACCCAATAGTGTCACGTGACGATGTCATTACACGGTCAAACTGGCTTTACAGTTTGGGGCTGTTCCTGGGGGCTTGGGTCAGCGCCACCCTCTCGTCCAAATATGGTCACTTCTGATTTTTATTTTACAGTCATTGGACATATCTAGTGACTTTTTAGATAGACCTTAACTTTTCTTTTTGAAGGAAGTCACCAGTATTTGTCAGTGTATGAGCGTTAATGTGTGTTTCTCTGAGGGACAGTCAGTCGACCAATCACCAGCCACACCTGTCCTGAATGAGCTGTTAACGTGTGTATATTCAAATTTTCACGTGACGTCCTCCAGCGACATCTAGCGACTTTTCCTGCAGGCTTTAACAAGTCCCACTGAGGTAGTTAGCAACACTGTGAACTTCACTGGATTCACTTGTGTTTTTTTTTTACTTTACACTTATCAGACATCGACGTAAAAACTCCCGAACCGTTGGTGAGACGTCCACCTGCTGCCAGACGAGCTCGTAAGGTGACTGTATCATTATTTGTCTGAAAACTCGAGTTTATATCAACGCTGAAAGTCTGAAATGGCCGCTGCACGTGTAAACCGAACAGAGGCAGCTCACGTTTGCTTTTTCTAGCGTATATAAAGACCGGGGGGCGAGTTTATACTGACATATTCGAAATTAATTGAGAACGAAAAAGAGAAATAAATTCAAATTGGACTGCTCTTGGGTATAGTGACGTAAGCTGCGATGGCCGAGTGGTTAAGGCGTTGGACTTGAAATCCAATGGGGTCTCCCCGCGCAGGTTCGAACCCTGCTCGCAGCGGACAGGTGACATTTATTTATTTTTACAATTAATTCATCCACATAAAAGTAACCAGCAACAGTTTTAATAATCAAATAATAGGTTTTGTGACATATCTGTAAGAAAACATATATTATCTGTTTGTTCTGAGATAAGAAGCCTTTGTAGAGACGGTGAAGCCAGTTTGTTTGTTGCACTCTGCCTCACCTCACACCTCACAGTGTGTTGGGACTGTTTATGTGTGTGTGTGTGTGTGTGTGTTATGGCCACCTGCTCCGTGTGGCCTTTAACATGGAGAACAAAATGTCCCCCGGTCCCTCTCTCTCTCTGTGTCTCTGTGTCTCTCTGCCGCTGCTGGCGGCGCCGAGGCATCACACAGCTCCACACATATGGTCGGTGGACAACCACGCTGTGTTCTTAAGGAGCTGCTGTATGTCTGTTCATTTTGGATTATCATGTCTTCAACAAGTCTGTGCAACAAAAAAACATGAAGCGTGAATGAAGTGATGTGAAAATTAATTTAAAAAATACCAATTTGACATATTTTTACTGGTCCTGGTCCTGGTCTATTTTCTTGATGAATAGATGAATCATTTGTCTGTTAAACATCAGGAACTTATGAATAATTCCCATCACATTTTACTGGAGCCTGAGGTGTTAAAGGTGTGGCAGCTTTTCCCAACTGACGATCTTAAGATCCAGACGTCCAATGACTAAAATCCTTCTTGCGGCTAAAAGATCAAGTTAAAAACCAGCTAAATTTATCATGAAAATGTGGCTTCAAACTGAATAAAAGTCCATTTCTAACAGTTTGTGTGGAACAAGCACAACAAAGCCCATGTATTATCTTGTATGTGTGTAAGTTACTCTTTGCTAGACGCCATTGTAGCGGACAAACACGGCGCCGACGCATGCATCTTGTGCACTATACTCTTTGGTAGAGGAGGTATGACGCCATTGACAGGCCACCAAATGAAACATTTTAATGTGGAATAATTACAGATTAGAGCTTTAAAATAATAGTTCAACATTTTGTGAAATCTTCTCGTTGTTCAGACTGATTCTTCACTCACAGACAGCAGCCAGTTAGCTTAGCTTAGCATAAAGACTGGAAACAGAGGGAAACAGCTAGCCTGCACTGATTAACATGTTACATCTCGTTTGTTTAATCTGGACAAAAAAAACATTAAAGTGGTGAATTCTCTGCTGCCAACCGAAAACTATCAGATCCAGCTCTCTCAGATGGGAGGGGTTGGACTTCAGAGTTGAGGCCAGAGAAGCACAGCTCAACAACATAGAACATAGGTCTAGTTGTTTGTACACATTTTAATGAGGAATCATTACAGAATAGAGCTTTAACTCTTCTTCCAACCAGCAGGTCTGGATGTGTGGTGGTTCTGTTGGGGAGTATAATGTTGTTTAATCCTATTTTCTCCTGTTTTTAGGAGTTAGATTAGTGGTTTGTCTTTTTGTTCTTGTTTTGTTTGAGTCGCTAAGTTCGGCTGCTGTTTGTTATTTTTGCTGTTTGCACCCTGAAGCCTAAAATATTATAATTAAAACCTTTAAAAAGGGCTGCGAATCCCTCGTTGCTGTTGGTTGTTGGGAGCTGAGAACAGTCTCATTCTGTCCATGTTGCTTCAGGGTTTCTGCTCATTAATAAATATAATAAATATAATAAGCATGTTCTGACTTTTCAGCAAACTTGCTGTTTTTCCTTATTATATAAATATTTATAACAACATTTGACTTTTTCCCAAAAGAGAAGAAGATTTCATATTAATAATGTTTCTTTGTCTTATTAATCGGTTGACGGTTGGACAAAATAAGACGTGTTGACATCTTGTGTGATGTTTTACAATGAAAGTAATCGTTACTTTGGTCCATGATGTATAAAACTTCCCCCCAGAGGAAGAACTCTAATGTTTTTATTACATTTTCCTTAATTTCCTTTAATGAATGTTGCTGTAGCGCCACCTGCAGGACAAACTTTTATTTCAGTTGGTGAGACTTTAAGCAGAGATCGATGCTCCAGATGTTTTGTATCGTGTCTGTGATGAAACGCTTTATATTCTTCTGTTAATCCTGGTTTTGTTTTTATTGTAGTTTCGCTGCTAATTTCATGTAAATGTATTCAGCTGCTGCTTATGCTGGAGGATTAAACACACACACAGTCATTTGTCCCGTCTTAATTTAAATGTCTTATACTCGCTGGTCTTTGTTATTTAAATCACTGCAGAGTGAAAAAAAACAATCCTGTTGTTTTACTTTTGCCGCCACAGAAACGATGAAATATTAACTTCATTTACTGACCTGAAATCTGTTTGATTTAAAGTCAGTTTTACATTTTTCAGAACATCTGAAAAAAGAAAATTATGACAAAAAACCAGTTTTCTATACATTTACTCAGATGACGTCTCCGTTATTTCAGTTTCTTTATTTCAGTGATTTTTTTTTTCGGCCTAAAAATAGTCGAGTCTTTAAAAGCATCAAATATCAAATAATCAAATAATATAAATCTTTCTGAGGTGATTAATCCTTCCACACATGAACAATTAAATCACAGTTTATTTTTATTTTATTTTAAGAGATTCATGGAAATCATTATAGGCAAAATGTTATATATATGTTAATATTTATATTATTTTATTACTAAGAGTAAATGGTGTGAATACACATATAAACATTAGATAACAATATTTTCAGATATATTTTCACTCATAGAAATTAATGTACAAGAAAAATGTACGATTACAAACTTGATAAAAGTCTTTCAAACATCTTATTTAGTTGAAAAATAAACTTTTTACCTGTTTGTTTTCTCTGAAATAGTTTTTTAACGTAATTTACCTTCAGTTACGTCTCAAAGTCACAACGTGTCCTCGTGTAAAGATTATTTTAAATTTTTTATTATTTAAATGTCTGAAAATAACAAAAAAAAACATTTCACAGTTTTCTTGTTCTGTCTAAAACACAGATTATAAACTAAATAAACTATTTAACAGATTTTATTTATGATTCAACATCACAAAATCACAGAAAGAGTCAGAAATGATGTTCAGATGGAAACACTTTTAATACGGGAGGGGTTCAACATCTTCTCTGTGGACACGATGCTACAACTATAACGGTTCAAACTGGCTTCCAGACATCTGACGCCGTGCATGAAAGGGTTAAAAAGTCTCCAACAAATGAACTTCCTGGAGATTAATGAAGCTTCTTTTTTTAAAAATGAAACGACAGACGACGAAGGTTTGAAAGTGAAACTACGACGTGAACATTCAGAAAGTCAGAAAACACGAAGAGACGAAGACGTTAACAAAAAGAAAAACATCCGTTAAATATAAACACGTTTGTTGGAACTACTTTCAGCGGCGGATGGTGACGATATGATATCCAAGAAATGATGGAAACACTTTTAATACGGGAGGGGTGCAACTTCCTCTACGTGGACACGATGCTACAACTATAATGCTTCAAGATGGCTTCCAGACATTTGAATGAAAGGGTTAAAAAGTCTCATCTTCAGCTCTGCTTTTATATCAGACTTTAAAAATAAAAAAAAAAAAAACGGTGAATGTTTCCTTTAACCACGCCTGCCAGCACCGAGCTGTTCAGGCTTCATACCGGAGGACAAATAAACATCATGAAGTAAATATATGTGTTGAGTTTGAAGCTGCAGGAGAAACGTGACGTTGATCGCTCTCCCATTCATTATGTATGATAAGTTTTCTGAGTGACAGCATCTCTGCCGGCTTTTCTGCTTCGTCAGGGTGGAGAGAGAGAGAGAGAGGTATACTTCCACTTATACTCTCTCTCTCTCTCTCTCTCTCTCTCTCTCTCTCTCTCTCTCTCTCTCTGCTGGCCGTGTGCAGTGGGCTGAAGTGAGAGAAACATTAACGGCAGGAGGAGACACAGCGGGAGGAATCCAGAGAGGCGGCGAGAGAGCGAGTCTGACTGAGAGGAGAGTATTTATAGGTGGAGGGATGAGGAGATAGAGAGAGAGAGAGAGAGAGAGAGAGAGAGAGAGAGAGAGAGAGAGAGAGAGGGAGAGAGAGGGAGGGAGGAGAGGGAGGAGGGAGGAGAGACCAGAGAGAGAAATCCAGACACAATAAGAAGAAAAGGAGGACAAAGAGGAGCGAGAAACCATGCTGAGGAGGAAGAGGAGCGTGTCGTTTGGAGGCTTTGGATGGTAAGTGTGTGTGTTTGTGTGTATATATGTGTGTGTGTGTGTGTGTGTGTGTGTGATTTGCATCCTTTGATAAATGGACACACACATGATCTCAATCACTTCTTCTTCTTCTTCTTCTTCTTCTTCTTCTTCACGCACACTCAGACTTTCGGAGGGTCTTTTTGAGTTCATTATTTCCAGTCAGAGCTGTGACATCACTGTGACATCACTGTGACATCAGCCCCCCCCCCACCCGACCCCCCCCCCCCCCACTTTAAAAATTTTAAAATTTCATGTTTTAAATGTTGCATCAGGAAGTCCTGCAGCACCGCATCAACACTGTGAACTCTGCAGAAACACGTTAAACAAACAATCATCATGATCATTAAACATTATTGATCTTCAGCTGCGTCACAGTTTAATGTTGAACTAACAACAAAATTATGCGTTTTTTTGGGGCAAAAACCTCAATAAAAATGCTTTTTTTCCCCATTTTAACTGTTAAAAACATATTTCCTGTTGATTTTATCGCCCTCAAACGTCTCCAATATTTCAGAATAAATAAATTCACTTTTGTTTCATTGAACAGTTTTAATGATTTTTAACGTAATTTACCTTCAGTTACGTCTCAAAGTCACAACGCGTCCTCGTGTAACGATTATTTAAAATATTTGATTATTAAAATGTCAAAAACTCAGATTATAAACTAAATAAACATATTTTCATGACACTGAATGAAGTATTGAAGCTTTTCTTTCCTGTCGTGTCTCCAGACGAGAAGAAAATTAACACGGTTGAAGTTAAAATGTGACTTTGTTTAGTTTCCTCTCTGCCGTCGGTGTTTCTGTTTCCAGTCGACTGACGCCGGACGGAAAGCGTTAATCAGCAACTTTCTGTTTTCTCAGGAGTTCAAACCGAAGGTCCCGACGTCCGATTGGCTGCCGTCGATGTTTCCAACAGTCCACGGAGTAAATTATCTGTCGTCTAATCCAGTGATGTTTAATCGCTCTCCACGCCGCCGTTTAGTGATTGGCTGATTAAAGGAACAGTTTGACGTCGAGATCGCCAAAATAAAACGTTGGCATTGAACGTTTGTGCACAGAAATGTTGAGTATTTACGTTTCAACACGTGTAAAACATCAACATTTCTACATGACGTAGATGTGATGACATGTCCCGGCGTCTCGCCAGCTGAAACAGGAAGTGGGCGTTGGTTTCGACGCGGTCTTGAATCGTTATTCTCTGTAGATTTCCAGCTTCCGACTTTCTGCCAAGAAACCAGCTCGTACAGATCATGTGACACTTTAGAAATGTTGATATGCTGCGTGTTGACTGACGTGACGTCACTTGTTGGTTTTGAAGCCTCGAGTGCAGCGATTTGACCGTCGCCATCTTGGATTTTTGGAGCCAGAAGTGACCATATTTGGACGAGAGGGTGGTGCTGACCATAGCGCTAGCTGCTAGCTCTGTTAGCACAGCACATTTACAATCTATGATTAATTTTCGTTAGTGAAAAACAAAATGTCCTCACAGTAAAAACGCTGAAGGACGCTTTTTAGGCGACTGCAATGTTAGAATTAACTTTAAGTGAAAACACGCTGTGAAATATCAGCAGCTACGTCTAATCACCATGGTTACGCCATCCGTGGTAGCGACTTGTCAATCACCAGCGTAGCCCCGCCCCCTAAAGCATACGCTGCTTTATCATCAGATTTTAAATGAAATGGGAGAATAATTCACTAAATGAACATCATGCTGTGGTGAAGAAGACTGTAACCTAGTGACTGAGAGCAGAAACTCATCAGGAAAACAGTTTACTGACATAATAAATCACAGAGAAGTCGGATCATTTTCTCACTGACTTCCATCCAATCAGCTGGTAGAGTCGCCCCCTGCTGGCCGGCAGAGAGAACGCAGGGTTTATTTATTTATTTATTTTTATTACGTTTTATTTTGGCGACCAGAACATGGTTTCCTCTCTGTGAATCTGACAAACTTACATCTTAAAACAGACGTCTGTAAATCAGCCTTATTTTGAAGGGGCGTCACAACCTGGAAGCTAAACAGGAAGTCTCCAGCGTCCGGTTTCAGGAAGTGGCTTTTTAAAGCTAACGTCACTTTTTAACGCACTATCGTCGTTTGTCAGCGTGCAGTATGATGTTCAGGTCTGGTTAGCGTTTGGGTTCAAATAAAAAATAAAAGCACCGGTCAGCCCATGAAGTACGTCACTTCAGAAACGTTGACTTTGTTGTTATTGTTTAAATGTTAACATGCTAATATTAAAGGCGTCTGTGGTGTCCAACGTTTTATTTTGGCGACCGGGCTGGAATTTATCACCTCGTACAGACGTCGTCGGTCTCATGGCGTCCATTTCTGACGTCCTGACGAAGCTTCGCCATGTGACGAGCCGGTTGGTGGTTAGCGTAGCTTAGCATAAAGCTAGCATCTGTCCAGACCGCTAAAGATCAATGATCAACATGTTTATTCTATCTGTAGTATTTATATATATATTGCTCGTACTGTATGTTCATAATTAACATTCATGTCATTAAACAGACAATTTAACGTCTTTCCCTTTAAAAAAACAACAAATTATTTTAAAACTTTATCCAAAGTTTGCAATAAAAAGAATAAACAGACATATATATTTATTTTGTGCGCATGTGAGTTAACATGAGATAAAATGATGTGACAGCTTCCTGCGTGCTGCTGAACATAAACACTATTCATAGTTAAATATATGATGATAGTTTGTTGCTGTTTTCCGTTTTTAAATTCTTCCTCTGTTCTTTCTTCTCTGGTTTCAAAATGGCGGCTGCAGGAAGTCGCTCCTGCGTGACCGACACACTAAACGCGAAGTTTCCCGCCGATGTTTCGCATCTTTGGACACATTTTTCAGACTCTGGTTTGAGAATAATAAAGAACAGAAGCAGTTCAGTCGCTGCTCTGTGAGTCGTTCTCAGCCTCAGTAGATCTGCAGCCTGCAGTCGGCCTGTCAGAGCTCCCTGTGACCAGAATACACAACTCTGAGAGTGTGTG